>MNCI01008509.1:31210-41653 GCA_015680685.1 Gnetum montanum
ATAAAGGTAAAGTTTGGAATATACTCATCAGGATGAGTATAAACTATCTTGTATTGTTTAGGACTTGGCTGATTTCAGCTATGTGTTTTATGTTGCCGACTGTCTCGTGTATGGTCCTTAGCTGGTGAGTTGCTCTTGTGAGAAGAAGACATTTTGATGTATTGGTGTGCTAATTTTACCATTATAAAATTTTTTATCTTGATTAACCCGAAGGTTTGTTTAGGCTCCCAACGATGTGAGTGATATCCTTATGTTCTATTCGGCGCACAAACACTTAGTCCCCAGCAACGGCGCCAATGATGAGTGGCAAGGTACCCCTACACTCAACCATACGAAACGAGCATAGCACGAGCGATTCGATCGAACTTCGTAGACTAAGTGCCTACACGTCCCATGGAACACTTGGGGTTAATCATTCGTTGTCTTCCAAGACTTACTTGTAGTTGTCACAGTCTATGGTTAAGTAAGTCCGAGGTA
The DNA here is from genome assembly GCA_015680685.1 of Gnetum montanum. Taxonomy (NCBI): domain Eukaryota; kingdom Viridiplantae; phylum Streptophyta; class Gnetopsida; order Gnetales; family Gnetaceae; genus Gnetum; species Gnetum montanum. Next base: position 31,688 of record MNCI01008509.1, read on the forward strand.
TATGATTTTTATAGTTTTTAATGTTTTTCTCCTATGCTATTGAGGTGAAGGGTTGAGAAACTCGCTAACTCTAACTACTGACCTAAGTCTAAATTACCTAGCGTCAGCATCCGTTCCCACTTACCATACACACCCTGAACCGATGCAACTGCGGCTACCAAACGCTAATTGTTGTTGGGATTACCACGCGTAATGCACGTGCTTGAAGTAGTCGTACTGAGGCACTTAACTAGGAGGAAAGGGTTGAGAGAATCTATCTAGCCTAAGTGTGATGAGCAACTGATTCCTTGACTAACTGTACACATCTGGGACTACCACTGGGATTATCAAGTGTAGATCCTGGATACGCCACTGGGTTACCAAGCAGTCACACTAGATGCTCGTAATCAAGTCGTACTCATACCGCATGCGATGAGCAGTCGATTCCTTGACTATTCGTACACATCCTTAGATGCTCGTAATCAATTCGTACTCATTTCGCATTTTAGGAGTTTAAGGGTGAGAGAGAAAATAATAAATAAAATCCTATTCCATGCACTACAAGGTTTATCCAAGAAGCTCGTCTTTATTGCTGTACACAACTTGTGTTCAGATACAATGTTGCTCGAATAAAGATCCATTCACTTTAGGACTCCTACTGCGGGCACATGGAAAATATTCTATCTCTGGAGTGATCAAACTGCCAGAGTTTCCCTACTTCTAACTCAGGATGGGAAATAAGGGGAGTGCCGCCTCTTATTTATAGATATGGCAGCAGACTGCGATATCGCATACGCGACATCACAGGGGACAACGCGATATCGTGTACGCGATATCGCATGGGATGCGATATCGCGGCTCATGCGATTCGCGTCTCATCAAAACCTTGCCAATATAAAAGTCTATTGCAGAGATTGAAGCAAGGGTAGATAAGATGTGGAAGTTGATAAATGAAAAAGATACATTCTACTTGAAAATCATAGGGGAGAAGGTAAAGCAAAAAGATTAAGTTATCAAAACAAAAAGAGGAAAAAGAATAATAATAATAATAATAAATAGGTTAACACACTTATCGAAAAAAAATGAAAAATAGCTATAGTAGAAGAGGTTATAGACTTAGATAGAAGAGGATGATAGATGTCACATCTATCAATATGAACATCCGAAGGGTTATTGCCTAATTATGTTACATCTACAAGAGTTTGGGGCTTTTGCTTTAAATCCTAGGTTTCTAGAAAAGCAAATGCCTAGGATATTGCCTTATCCACAAGGTAATTATAGATAGTTCTACAACTAATAGTACTATCCTAGTGGAACTTCTTATCAACCTCAAGACTCCTATCAATCATAGTGGCAAAACACATAGTTGTGGAGGATGCCATCAACAAACCAACAATACCATTATTGTCAACTAGATCCTTATAGATACTATATTTAGCAACATGTTTCTCCAAATGGTTCTACTTCCTCTACGTCAAATCACACTATTACTACTCTTCTGAATACCATTAACCCACAACATCTCTTATGAGATCACCATGTCACATCTTCAATACTCTCATACTACCCTCCATCATATGTCACCACCAATTATGCAAGAAGGATTAGTACCACAACCTTAACAAAAGAATGCAACTTGTGCCGTGAACATAGAAGTAAATGACAATGTTAATAGATCTCAGCAAAAGTCTCAAAAACGTCATTTCTTTAGGATAGTTCCCACACATGGGAATAAAACTTGTAGACCTATTGGCTTATCAAAACTAGCACAATGCTAATCTAGTGCAATACCCTTCCTTACAAAAATAATGTCTCCTAATCCTATACAAAAGCCCACAACCATCATCGCTCCAACACAAAACATAAAACATGAACCTATCACTGTGGAGAGATAGAACATTTCATGCATTACTAATAATGATAAAAGGTGTAGCTGTGGATCAAAAGTTCAAAGTGTTAACACAATCCCTATACCAACCCATAACAAACTTAAGGAATAAGTGTGTGCAAAACCAAGTCTACACAATAGCCACTAAACCAAAAGAATACAAACCCCTTTATAACATGCATGGAATCATCCACCCCACTTATTAGTTCTTGTCCTAAAAAAATGAACCAAACAAAGAACTTAGAGAATAACATTTTACACTCTAAGTATACACCAAAAAAATATGTTAAACAAGAAGACATAAGAACTAAAATAGAAAATAAACAAGGAAACATGTTAGGATCCCTTAAAAAGAAAACATCTTTTAGTCCACCTAAAGATGTCTCCAAATGATTGAAATGTGATTATTATTAATGTTAAATATGCTACCAAGCAAAAAAAAATTAAATCATTAAAGGTGATAAATGGAAAACTTATGGTGTATAACCAAAGAAATGTGTGGTCCATTTTCCACATGCTCATCCATGAATTTAATGGTGGGGGAGATGCTCCATCTTGAATTAAGAACTAAGAAGTACATTTTTACTTTTTTGTTTTACAATTTCTTATTATTTTTCTATTTCTTCAAAAAAATTTCAATTCTTAACATGTTTTTTATTTCTTTTTATTTTTCTTTTCTTTATAATTTTCTCTTTTCATGAGTCATTTCATTTATGTCTTATGAATGTCTACTATGTTTTTGTTAATAATATTGCTAGTCATAATGCAGAAGTTGACACCATGTGTTGGGTCTTTGTCCTATGCTTTGTCCTATACTATCAAGATGATTTGATAAATAATTGTATAATATAGTGAGATCACATCTTCCATCCCCCAAATTTTTCTAAATAAAAGGTCTTTATCATGAAAGTAATATAGTTCTTCTTACATGAAACTAAAATTAACTAACGATCATTGTGTCTTGAAGAAAGGGGTAAAGACCAAGTGGGATGAAAAAGGGTGTGACCTCAAGGGAATTTGTTGGGTTCTCTTTTTGACTTCCTTCTTGTGTTCTATGACTTCTCATCGAATGTATCACCACTCCTATCACCGTCCAATAAATAGGAAGCATGTCTTTGCATGGTGTGGTTTCTAAAAAAAAGGAAAACAAAAAAAACAAAAACAAAAAAAACAAAAAAAAAAACAATGAGAATTTAAACCACATCCCTTGGACATAATAATGGGGTATACGCACTGGTTATGAGAGTTGGAAAGACATGTTACTCATGCCTGAAGGCACCTCTCTAACTAAGGCCCTTTTTCTTTCCTTCTTCTCTTTTCTTCTCTTTTTGGAGTGATGTTCATTCTCTGTGGTTTTTATAGACTCATGATGGTAGGCAAAAAGGAACACATCAATGCAAGGCCATTGTTAATGATATGGACTTGGTCTAAAACTTGGACGAATAGGTATGCTGGTCATCTTAATCATAACTAACACAAGAACTTATTACATACATGGTTAAGTATCTTACATCATAATCTCTACAATCCCTTCTCATCCAATTATTCACCTTACTATTGCATGCAATTCTGTATCTAATGGTTTTGTATAGTATAGTGTAAGATCCTAACTAAGATAGTTGTATGTTATTTGGAACAAAGGCATGACCTACATTTAACTTTTAAGATACCCATGAACATCTATATAAGTGGTTATGCAAGGGCATTATGACAAGAGCCTGCTTTGGGAAGGATCGACTTGCATAACTTTTGTTGATCATGGCTCTAAGCCAAACCTTACATCTTCAAGAACATCATAAATAGCTTTTACAACTTTATGCATAATTTTGCGATCAACTTCTCATTAGTTTTGAGTTATCCTTAATGCTTTTATATTGAAATTTCCTCTAAATTCAAAATCTCTTGGCCATATGGGCACTAGACCTTTGGTTTTAATTGTTTGAAAACTTATGTGCTTCTGGAGTTAAGCTCATTTATCATGGGATGGTTAAGGATGTAAAGATGTAATTTTGAAATTTTTCTAACACCCCATTTTTGAACATTATGGTAACTAATAGTAATAATAATCAAAATAATGAGAACAACTTAATGATTTTAGTTACCTTAGAGCATTGGAAAGAATTATTATGAGATCACCTTGAGTCAAAATGCTAAAATCTTTTCAAATTTTGAGTTAAGGGATTTAAGAAAGATTAATCATTATAGAAAAAAATTATCTAAATTGATGTTAATCCTTTGGTGATTATAAGTGATGCTAATAGAAAAGCCTAAGGTTGAAGGTTTTTTACAAGGCAAGGAAAAGAGGCCAAGAGAATGACAGAGGAGGATGTGACCATGGATAAATAGTGGCACATACATGGATTAAACTTCAAACATCATATGTTTGTTGGACCCATGGGATGATGAGAAGAAATTTCAGTCCATGCTTCAAGAATTTTCTACATAAAAAGAGACACATCAACATAACAATCAAGGTTGGAAAGATTGCCACCACTAGGGAGAACAAGAAGATTCATCTTTGATTGATTTTTGAAAGCCTCTACAATTTTGTATTTTGTCATCTCTTCAATCTACAACTCTTTCATGCGGATCTCTGCTTTGTTGTAGGCATCTATCCCATCAACGATATGTTGCCACACCTTTTTTTCTTGCTAGAGTTGTTGGATGATCTCATTAACTTTTGCCTTAACCATTTGGATGTGTTTTTCATTGGCTTCCTTCTGTAGGCCAACTTGATCTCTGTAGTGATTCTTGACTCTCTCAAATTTGAGAGCCTCATTTTTCTAAGCAACCATCTTAATCACAGATTTTTGGCATAAGGCACAGACTTCCTCCATAAAGAGATTTCTATTTTCAACTACCAATCTCCTCAATTCAATGTCTACCCTAGCTAGGTGCTCCTATTATTGATGAATGAATTCTTGCATCTGTTGTTTCTACATATCAACATTCTATAGGTGATAAATCTCTACAGTTAGCATCTCATTCTCTAAACGTGTTTGGACCAAGTCCTTCTAAATTGAATATGTGTTGGCCTCGGCCATGGACTAGTCAAAGACAACCGTCACCATCCCTACCTCAACCTGTTTAAGTCTATCTTGGAGCTGTTGAAAAGTTTCATCTCTTGTCATTGTAGAGTTGAGGAGCGCAAGATCAACAAGCTAGGCTCTTAATTTGACAACCTCTATGCCCAAGCGTTGGTTTTGTGCTTGAGCTGTTTTGAGTTGTCCTTCCAAAATGATGCATTTGCCATTTGCTTCAAGTAGCTCTGACTGGGTTGCAGTGATGTTATCCAAAAAATCAAAGATATCTAGAATTAATTGCCCAATTCCCACCAATCAGTCCAACAACTTCTAGTGCTAAGCTACACTCAAGCTGTCGCTAACAGTTCCTGCAGACATTTGCACATCACTGAGTGCAAAAGCATCTGGTACATACACCGCATATGCGTTCAATGCTTTGATGATTCGATTAGCAACCACTTTTGCTGCTATCTCCTACTCTTAGTTCTGCATCACCAAGATAGTTGCCTCCTCATCCTCCTCCAAGCGCACTAAAAAGGTAGCAGCATTCCCAAAGATTTCTAGGAATTGTTGTTATTGCAAGAGAGATACTGTTATCTCTCAAGCACTAGGATTCAACCTCACAAACAACTATGTTTGTTGGGCTAAAGCCCACCTCTCTCCATCTGACTAATTGTTTGAGCCACTTCGTTGAGGTGACTCATTGCAAGATGGTACACATATGGATCCCCACTACTTGTTCTTGCTCATTGCTCTTGCTCACACAAGAGCTACTCTCGAATTTTGCACAGGTGCTCAATGGTAGTGTGGGCCTTTGATGTTGTTTCCTAAGTGGATGGTGGAGGTGGCAGTTGCTGCTCCTCTTCTTTGAACATAACAAGGGTCTTTTCTTTCATCATTTCAAACTAGGAGGTAATGGAAGTATGTCTAATTGTGTCATTTGCATAGCAGACTATCCTTGTTCTTTAATAGAGTTTTTGATAAGGCATGAAAAGGGTAGGTTTTCCTTCCATGTTCATTGTCTTTGAAATGCTTTTCTATCTGTAGATAGATTAGCTATGGAATGTTTATAGGGAATTTCCTGCTTAAAGCAGCACATGCACGAGTGGAGAAAGCAACACCTTGCTTAGCCTCACCATTGGATTGAGGTGATAAGCTGCTATCTTGAAGTATATGTAGTTCGCTAGTGTGAGCACACCAAACTCCTTATAGTAAACCCTATAACACCACTAGGTGCACTCCTTTTTTGCCTTTGGATCTACTTGCATGAAGATCTCCACCAGATGGGTTCCATAATCAGGCATACCATGAGCCTGCACAATAGCTTTTCCCAAGTAGGACACTTGAATGTCCTTGATTTTCACAATAGCTCCTACTTTTTTGTTGTTCCAAAAGAGATATGTCTCTCCCATATACCACTCCCCATTGGAAGTGATAATTGGTCACGTGGGAGAGTTTTGCAACTACATCTTGACTTTTGGTGGAGCATGTTCTAAGAATGGTCGAAAGTTCAATTTTTGAAGAACTAAGCTTTAGACATCACAAGGCTTGATCGTATTAAGGTAGGCTTATGTCAATGTGACCTCAAGTCTTTATATGGGCCATGGTGCCTCTCCTCGATGAGATTGTTCAGTTGCAACCTATTCTTCGGGAATCTATTAGACAGATTGTACTTCAAGCACTTCTCGAAGAGGTCCCATTGCATGATTTTTTGCTACTTGCTCATGGGCTTCTTCTTGCTGCTCCCTCCTAGCTCTGGGTCATTTGTCCTTTTGTTGAGATGATCGTTTCAATCTTGGTGTCATATAATCACAACATGACCAAGGGTTAGCATATAATGTGTAACTTGAAACAATTGGAATACCTTATCTCTTTGGGAAAGTTACACCTAACTAAGTTGTGATTATGGTCGATTTGATCATTTCAATTACTCCTTTATTCTTATTTTAATATTAAATAAGTAATTTTAGGTTCATCAGAGTTTGTTGAAAGGGTTAAACTCTCAAAAATTGATCGTTTAATATTATTCTATTCATTAACCCTTTGGAGGAGTTAGAAAAATTTTCATTAGAAACCTTAAGATTTGTAGCCTCCATGACTAAGAGCTTACCTATGATAGCTACAGGATCAAAGAACGAAGTGATTTGGACAAACGATGTAAAAGTTATGGGCTCTAGGAGGTTTTGTGCTCTAAAAAATTACAAAAACTCCCATTCTATTTTGAAGTAAATGACAACAATTCTTAATTGTTGGACAATATTTATAGAATTTTTGTGTTGCGTAGATGAGGCATAGTCAACGAGGCCTTGTTGACACAGCCGATCACGTTGATTAGGCCTAGTCAATACGGCTATTAATCACCGTTGACTTTGTTAGAAGTAATAAAAGATGAATTTTTGCGTGAAATGAGGATCAAATGGAAGTCCAAAAAGCCATGAACATAATGAAAATATTAGAAGATGGTTTTAAAGTTTAGAAAATTGAGAAATGATTGGAAAATGAGATTTTATAAAGAAAAATGTCTTAAGGAGCACACAGTTGGATGCATGATGGAGCACACGAAAGATTTGATTGCAACAACATCTAAGGGTAAGAAACTTAAGTAACCAAACCATGAGATATGCAAATGGGTCCTCCCCATAGCAACACATGCCCTTTTTGCCCTTGCATAACCTTAACTAAGGAGTCCATTGGCCCCATAGTTGATTAATGGTTATGAAAAGTTAAGGACCAAACCCGAAGAATCTATTTAAGAATTTCAACACATCAAACTAAGACATTGGATGAAAACATGAACAACCGACAATGAGGTGAATTATGGAAACATTAATGGATGATAAAGAGATTGGAATGGAGTTCCCAATCCTAGTCACATAAAGTCCCTCCTTAGTCTAGACTTTATGGAGTTTTACTAATGAAAATGAACCTCATGTTTCCAAAAGAAGAAAAAACCATAGATTTTGTGGATGGATGGATGACATAGACTCACTACCTATTCCATGAAAAAGAAACTTTGTATTAGTTATCAGTCATCAAAATTCAAAAATAAAAACCAGACATTAGCAAATAGTTACAACATCACTATGTCATGTTGACAATAAGACACTATTAGCAAAAATCATGAGAAAATCACAACTTAGAATAAAATATATAAAAAATTGTAAAATATTCTAAAAAGATAAAACGTACTAATGATGTTGTAAAATAAAAATTTGAAAAATTAATAAAGTAAAAAAAAAGGTGTAAGATAAAGAAAGTGTAAAACAAAAAGTTGTAAAAATAACAAAGTGTAAAACAAAAACGTGAAAAACAAAAAGATGAAAAACAAAAAAACAAAAATTTTCAGCGTGATTTGTTTGTTTTATCAGCGTAAATGCTGTTTATTGTGACGGCATATACGCTGAGGGTTTGTTCAGCGTATGCGCAGCTGTTTTTTTGCGGCGTAGACTTGTTTTTCCTATTTCTAGCGTAAACTTGTTTTTGCCGGTCGTAGACTGCTTACGTTGAAAGCGAACTTGGGCGTATATGCCGAGGGTTTCTTGGGCATATACGCCGATCGCAAGAAGTTCAGGCAACAACGTGAAACAGTTCATTGTCGGTGTACACGCTGAGTTAGGCAGCGTATACGCTCAGTGTACAGCGTATACGCTGAGTTTAAGCCGCGTATTACGCTATGTAAATAGTTTCACTAGCGTATACGCTAGTTTACGCGGCGTATACGCTGAATGTAAACAGTTAGTAAATTTTTTTTAGATTTTAAGCGTTGATTTATGATGTAAACTTTCGTTTTTCGAGCTGTTTTGAGGCATGGCTAATTTATCGTGGCGTCTTGATTGCTTGCAAGGACAGTAAGCGCTTCCTCCTCGTCGTTGAGCTTGTCGAGGTCTTAGCATGGGTTGGCCCCGTTGAGGCCGGGGAAGCTCCCCCGGATCTAACCGTGGATGACGACGGGGTATGGTTTAGGGAAGGTGCATGTGAATTTCTGCTAGACAATTTCGAGGTGGCTATTTGGTCAAATTTTAAAGAGGTGATTGCACGGAGCATGCTTGAGGAAATGTTGCCGGGAGCTGCAAAGGGTGTCATGGTCTTCATGGAAGACATTGACGAGGGGTCATTTGTTAACGAGGATGGTTCTACCCGCGGGCCCCGGTCTACACGCCTGTTAACGCGCGTGTGGGCACTATTGCCACGAGGGTTAGACTACCTCAACAATACTTTGTTCATAGCCGTCCGCGTGCACACGATATTCCAGAATCCTCCCGGCACTGTGTACCGAGTGGGTAGGTAGGATTATTTAAGTTTATCGTTTCCTTTTGCCGTTTAGTGTTTATTTCTTGTTTTGAAATATATTTGTTTACAGACCGAAGGTCAACCCAGACGGGACATACTTTGAGGATGAAGGACTAGCCCTTGCTCGCACTACCCTGGAGGCATTCATGCCGGGCCCCACCCTTCGTGGGATCGTACTGAGTCAAACGAAGGGAGCGATCGTCCACTTTCAAAAGCAGTTCTCAAGAGCGTTCGCGATGTGCAAAGCCCGTGGGTGGCTTCATGAAGACTGGTCGGACAACGGGCCAGTCTTTCCTCGTGACTTTGGCAGCACATCTAAATCCGCCACTAATGGTAAGTGATAACATTTCCTAGATATGCTAGTGAGTTTGTCCAACTATTTGGAGTTACGCTGATATGACCATTTTAAATTGCTTTTACAGTTGATGTACCTTCTAGTGAGGATCCGGTAACAACTAGACGAACTGAGACTACCTTGTCGATGAAGTTCAGGGGGGTGACTAAGGCTCAAAAGTGGTTACGTAGTCACGCTCCTCCATCCATCGTTCGTTGCCTGGATGATGCCGGCCTCATGGAGCTTTTTATGACCCTGAGTCCTGACGTATCCATAGGGGAGATGATTGGGATCGTGGACTCTTTTAATGAGTCTGTCTCATACTACAGCACCCAGATTAAGGGTGTCAAGGTCATTTTTCATCTGTAGCCCGAGTTCTTTTCAAACCTATTTGGCGTACCGGCAGATGGCTTAAATGTAGTATTAGACAGAGCTCATAAAGAGCTCCAGAC
>MNCI01008509.1:46083-67060 GCA_015680685.1 Gnetum montanum
AGAAACAAGATGACGGAACCGAAGTCCCTGTGTATTACTTGAGCCATGCATTAGTTGCCCATGAGAAAAAGTACAACGACGTGGAGAAGTCATGTTTAGCTTTGGTCTTTTCTTTAAGAAAATGACGACATTACCTCTTCCGTAACCAGGTGTACATAATTTGCAAGGACAATGTACTAAGAGCCATAATAGGGAACATTTACGAAACAAGTTGAATAGCCTGGTGGAAAGCCATGATAGCCGAGTTTGACCTATACTACGTAGCGCAATCATCAGTCAAGGGTCAAGCCATAGCAAACCAAATGGCCACATCACCAACACGTGATCAAGCGACTATAGAACCAGAGTTCCCAAATGAGGATATAAGCACCCTAGACATAGTGCCCAACGACTACGATGCTATTTTAAACTTTGATGGAGCATCCACCTCTCGAGAAGGAAGTGCAGCCGCTGTCATCACCTATCCCTCCGGGGAGATCCGACCCTTCGCTTATCGTTTCAACTTTCATTGTATGAATAACGTAGCAGAGTATGAAGGTCTCCTTAGAGGTCTCGCAGCAGCACTGGCTTCAGACATCACACGGCTCGTAGTCAGAGGAGACTCGCAACTAGTCCTAAACCAAGTCACAGACGTCTATACATGCAAAGCCCAACACTTACAACCATATTGCGACTTGGCAAAACACCTAATGAGGCGATTTAAAAACATCGAGGTACAACACGTCTCCAGAAATGATAACACCATCGCAGACGCGTTAGCCACGTTAGCATTAAACATATCGCCAGACATGTTCCACGCATTACCAAGCTCCGTAACCAATTGTGCCAAACCGATAACCAATACTCCCGACACGTTGCCAATTGCATCTGTTAGTACAACGCACGCAATAGAATGGTATGATGACATAAAAGAATACCTTCTACGCGGCGAAACACCACGACATCTAACAAATGCACAGAAAGACGCCGTGCGCAAACGTTCTAAGCAGTATACCCTGGTAGGAGACGCACTGTGTCGTCGACCCTATGAAGGCATATTGCTAACATGTGTCAATAGTATCGACGCCCAAATCATTGTCGATCAGGTACATGAGGGACTATGCGGAGGACACATAGCGCCAAAAGCCATGGCAACGAAAATCAGACGCTTAGGCTACTATTGGCCACACATGGAATATGACTGTCTCCCCAAGGTTAAAACATGTAGCACCTGCCAAAAACATAGCAATCTGATACATGTTTCACCAAATGAATTACATACAGCGCAAATCACATGGCCCTTCCAAAAGTGGGGATTGGACCTTATTGGCCCGATAACACCCTCATCTTCTGCAGGGCATAGTTTCATCATAACCGTCACCGAATATTTTACGAAGTGGGTAGAAGCTGCTCCCCTTTGCAAAACTACATCTAAACACGTATCCAATTTCATCCTCGAGAACATTGTAACCCATTTCAGCATTCCCATGACAATCATCACTGATAACGGGCCACAATTTAGCAGTGCCGAAACCCAAACCTTTTGTGACAGTCTGGGGATCAAACACTCGTTTTCATCCCCTTACTACCCTCAGAGCAATGGACAAGCGGAAGCAACAAACAAGACGATTATTGCAATACTTAAGAAAATGCTTACCCAGAGCAAAAGAAAATGGCACGAGCAGTTGGTATACGCATTGTGGGCATACCGTACTACGCACCGAACTTCAACAGGTAAAACACCATATAGTCTTGTTTACGGTTCAAAAGTTGTTTTACCTTTGGAATTACAGGTACCATCTTTAAGGATCACACTCTCCGGACTACTCGACGACGGGCAAAACAATGATCTACACATCGTTGATCTTGACTCGGTGGAGGAGGAACGTATACGTGCACTTGACCAAATCGAATGGTACCAAAAACAACAACGGCAACGACATCGGCATAACATCAACAAGCGCCCTATCAAAGAAGGCAACCTTGTACTTAAGGTCGTTCGGGAACACCCGAAAAAATTCTCAGCCAACTGGGAAGGATCGTACTTGGTCACTAAAGCATTTGACAATGGAGCATTCAAGCTAGCTGACATGGAAGGAAACGAGCTTGTCAATCCAACCAATCATGTGTTCCTAATCCCGTTTTACGTTTGAGTACAAGCTCAGGTACGTGCAAGTCCTGGAATCACGACTATAAACTGATACCACAGCTCGTCCTGGAATCATGACGGTAAACTGATACCACAGAACAGTCCTGGGTTATGACTTAAAACTGACACCACAACTGTCCTGACATCATGACAATAAACTGATACCCCACAGTGTCCGCAATGATGATAAACTAGCACCCGTCCAGCATGACAGTAAACTGCCACCGTCACAACCATCAGAGTCCGCTAAGACTGTAAACTAGTTTGCCTCTGCACGGTCCGCTAAGACTTGAAACTGGCAACGTAACGTCCACCACGACGCTAAACGGGCTATGTCCAACGGGTCACGACATAAAACTAACCCATGATGGTCCGCTAAGACCATAAACTGGCACATTTATCTCCAGATCTTCACTCCACAGCCACACTCATTCATCAGAATCACTGCATCGCTCACCGGCATACAATCTCATCAACATCGCCACCATTCATACACAGTGCTCAGAATCTCCTACAGTATTTTTGTTCCATCTGCAGCCGTTCAAATCTGAGCTCGCTTATTCACCCATGGTTTTCTTGTCTCCTTGGAGTTGTGTTTGCAGGATGACACCCCGAGGTCTTCGCACAAGAATGCATCTCATCGCAAGCAGCTAGATGGGACAATGTTCACAGCACACATGGCGGGACTAAATCAAACCATTCACTAGTACATTCCCATTCCTGGTATATTCCCTATCTGTTTACCAACCTCCGATACACCGAATACAGTCAAAACTTTGAGCACACTATTGCACACTGCAACACGTTACAACAATTGCAACACACGGCCTGGCACCTGAGCATGAGTACACGATCAACGCAAACCTCCAAAAAAAAAAGAGGCGAGACCCTTGGCACTTCCCATATAAGCCCCCAGGCGGGAAGGCAGTTGTCTCAAAACCAAGTACTCATGTCCAAAATGGTCAAGAAGCATCTAGTTGCATGGCTTTGGCTCTCTGCTAACAGGTCCCCCTAAACATTAAACACGGGCCCTGTTCCTCCAAGGAATGTAACACATCCTTCCGTGGCTTTGGTCTTGCCAACAAGTCCTCTTGAACGCTACCCAAGAGCCTTGTTCCGCCAAAGGACGCACATCGCATGTTTGAATTCTGAGTCTGCTAAACAATGGTTATTGACAAGGACCAGCATGCCGCACACCTGAGCATCCCATCTCCCAACATAATTTCTTAAGGGAGTCGCCAATCCCCACAATCTCTTTCCTCCTATCAGCTACAGATTTCACTTTTTCGATCCCATGTACTACTGAACACGGTGCGATGACGTCTAGTCAAGTGGCAAAGAACAAAGTCTATATCAGGTTGCTTATGGTGTTTTTTGCACTTCTTTGTCGACGCTTCTTGGGTCGATTCCTCCAAGCATCAACAAAGAGGGGCCAATGAAACACCACAAAATTTTGAGCTTGGTACTTCTCCAGCAAGAAGCAGGTCCTTGGGACCCATGGGCAACCGCGGCTACATTTGGTGTCACACATTGCAACTTTGGGGATCAAAACGCTTAGTTTTCACTAAGTATGCAGTACCAGCGTATACGCCCAGTGTATATGCCCAGTGTAGACATCCAACTTACACGCCCGACGTACATGCCTCGCATGTACGCTCGGCGGGTACAACAAATGTTTACGCCCGACATGGATCTCCAAAGACAGAATGAGGATAGCACCGAAGAGCAAGAATTGAAGCAAGTCGGCAACCACCAGCATACACGCCCGGCGTATACACCCAACCATTGTCGACGTATATGCTCAGCGTGTACGCCCAGCGTCCATAGCATCTCCACCCAAGTTCACATGCCCCGCACGTCCAGCGTGTACGCCGGCCTAATGTAGCGTATACGCCCGGCGTATACGCCCAACAGATGTAATATGTTGTATATTTGTAAATTGTATGCACCCAGTCAACGCGCCACGTGTCTCCTAACCCAAGTCTAGCGTAACAACCGGTATAAAAACCCCACTTTTCGACTTCATCGAGGTCGGTTGGCAAACACCCCATAGCATACCAGAGACATTTACGCTACGCACCAGAGTTAAAACCCTCTTACGCTAGAAAGCCCTGTACACCGTGCACACAATCTCTACGCTCCGCCTACCGCGTGAACAAGCCGAGTCATCCCTGCATCCACCGGGGCTTTTCGTCCGCCATGTGCTCCCTCACAACTGCGTTAGATCGGTGCACTATACTTGGACTCTGTAATACCATTGTTTACAGTTTACGCTGATTTCTTACATGTGTTCTGTTTACGCTCATTTACATTTACGCCCTGTTCACATCTGTTACACTGTTTACGCTCTCGTTTACGTCTGTTACGCCGTTTCCGCATAACCCAGCGTGTAACACTTCGGTATACATTCAGGGAAATCCTTGTCTGATCCGCGTGTGGACCACCCAAGGTACTCTACCTTTGTGCATTCCAGCTCGCCCTCAGGTGAAGGTAGGATCTTCTGTGCACGCCCTACGATTCCACGGTCTCTATTTCCTTCCAGCCGGGGACCAACGATTTCAGGCGGTACAATCGTCATGATCTTGATGATGCCTATGATGTCGTCTGTCATCCCTTTGTTCATGATGGTCTCTACAATTATCATTGTTGTCCTACTATCTACGATTCTGCTCAAATTCAAAGAAGGAAGCTGAACTAGATGAAGAGGATGAGAAGGGAGGAGAACTACCACCACTATGGTGTACGTCACCTCCCCTTCGTTTATCATGGCCACGATCCTTAGAGTGATCATCATTATGCTTGTCCAAGCTCTTGCTTTGACTCCCTTTTTGAGAACTCCCATGACTATGGAACTCACTATTACCAATACTTGGATTGTTGATCATTGATTTAGGATTTGGGTTTGACTCCCCTTCACCAGAGTCAAGAGATGTAGAGTTTGCATGTTAAGAACTCTCAGAAAGAGGTTCCTTATTATCCTTTTAATCTAGCAAGAAAAGGGGTTAGTGAACTATTTTCCCTTCATGTCTTCGTGATGCTTTTCCTATTACCGATCTTGTTTACAGTGTGTCTTAGTGGGACAGTAGTCCCAAAAATCATGATCTTCCACAATGTACTCTCCGTGAAGCTCCTCGATGCCCAACCTTGTAAGGGTTTGAAGTAACATCTTGGGAACAGATTGATCAAGTGGCAATACAACATTTCCCTCCATGTATTGCCACTACATTTGTTCATCCTGATGGAAGATGTAAGTAAAATTAAGTACAAACTCATTAAGATGAGTGCACACCACTTTACATTCTTGTGGTACTATTGACTTAGAATCGACATGCTTGTGAGAAGAAGAAGATATTTTTGTTAAAAATAATTTCTATGCTTGTAGTATAGTTTTAATTAATTAATTATATATATATATGAATGATTATGACCTTAGGGTTTGATCCAATAATCCTAAATAATATTGACTAAGTCCTACATAGCACATGTATCAAACTACAACTCCTCGACAACAACGCCAACAATGAGCAACAAATACCCCTACGCCTAACCATACGAATCACTAAGCGTTCATATGTGATCTGGTCAAATTTCATGGACTTATAACCTTCTAAGTACATTGGTCTCTAGGAAGTCAAACTAACCATAGTAATCATTGTCTTCCAATTACACTTGTGAAATGCAAAAATATGGTTAAGTGTAGCTAAGGCATATGATTTTTATCCTTTTTTATGTTTTATGTTTTAAGTCACCTAAGGATGAGAATAATGTATAAAATAAAATAATTAAATTGCTAATTTAAGTTAACAAGTTACTACTAACTAATCCTAACATAAGTATTTGTTTCCACTTACCGTACACATCTTGAACATGTTTAACGCTACTAGGTTACCAAACAATAAGCGTTACTGAAATTACCAAGCGCCAAGCGTATCCTCGAAGTGGTTGTACTTATATGCTTAATTAATCATTATTTAACCTAGCTTGATTTAGCTTAATTAACTATTTGATTACTTAAAGCATTAAAAGAAATTGCACAAAACAATAAATGCATAGGTAAACAATTAATCTATTTTGAAGTGATGCAAGGTTTATCAAAAAACTTGTTTTTATTGCCACACACACTGCTATGCTCAAGTACAACAATGTTTGAATAAAGATCTGTACACTCTTGACTCCTAGTGCAAGCACTTAGAAAAATATTCTAAACTTTCACGCAAGAAAATTGCAAAAGCTCCACTACAACTATGACAAAGATGCCATAAACACGACGGGTAAACATGTATTTATAGGCAAAAACAAACACTACATCGATGGGGCCACATCAATGCATCAAATCATGCATTGACAAGGCTTAGTCGATGAGGCCTAGTCAAAGCAACCAATTGACAATTCACCAATTGTGTAATACATCATCTCAAATAAAACTATACAATGCAGCACTCAAAGTTAGTTAGTAGTTAGAGTCAATTAATAATCTCATACCTTCCCAATTTTGTAAAAAGCTCGATCCTATTTTGTTAACTCAATAACAAGCTTCTGGTAAGTCGTAGGGATATGATAGAGCATGAAATGGCTAATACATCACATCTAAGATGTTGTAGGTGCAACATCACATCTACATTGTAACATCCCCTAATACATCGCATTTGTTATGACATAAATGCAATGTTGCAATTATAATAAATGCCTATAAATACAAGCCTCCCGCTATGTATTTGACACCATTTTGGTCAGTAGTGTAGCTAGACTTTTGCAATTTTATTCTATAATTTTAGAAAATAGTCAATGAATGCCTATAGTGTTAATTTGAGTTAGTTGTATGACATCTTATTTGAGTGGCATTGTACTTGAACACATTCCATAAACGACAGTAAGATCAAGATTGATTTCTATTCATTGCAGCACTTTGACTTAAAATAGATTTACTTTCAATACAATTTATTTTCTATGTACATAGTTAACATTTACATTCCATGCATGTTAATTAATTGGCGAAATAAGCATGACTAGTTTCCAGTGTAAACATATATTCGCTTGATAATCCCAACAACGTTATTGCTTGGTTTGCCTAGTAGCATAACACTTGGTAATCCCATTAGTGGATACATGAGTTCAAAATGTGTATGGCAAGTTGGGAACAAACACTCATCATCCATAGGCTAACTTAGAATTTATCTTCTTGTTATTAATTAGATTAAATAATTAATTTCTATGTTATTGTTAAAGTTAGTTTAAGGCCCCAACAACATCATAATCATATGTCTCACTTTGGACTAAACCATACATCATAAAACTACCGCTAGTCCAAGTGAGAAGATAACGACCTGCGACCAATCCATAACTATCTAGATACCACACTAGTTCCATCTAGGGAATTTGACCGAATTACATGTGAACACTTATGATTCATATGATTGGGCATAGGGGGTACCCATTACTCATCAATAATAAAAGAAAAATAATTTTCATCAAATACTAGATACCTCAAAATATAGACTAATATAGAATATTCTTGTGATGGATAAAAGCATCTATAACCATTACCTAATGGATTGTAGTTGAGCAACATACAAGAAAAAAATTTGAGAACTTTATTTACATAAATAAAGAAACTAACAGCTTAAAACAAGTAGTTAGGTAAATGATCATATAACCTTGAAAATCAAGAATCTACATTAAGCATTGATGTGCAAATTACATAAATAAATATAGAAAACATGTTTAATTAGCATTGCAAAGGTTTATTGACTTGTATAAGCATTATATAATTGGTTTGGTGTGCCTATGCTTCTCTCTCTAATTCTATTTTGTTTTGGACTTACCAAATGTGTAAAAAAATTTTGTTTTGCTAAACTCTTTATTCACATCACACCACAAAATTTAAGGAATATAAACAAATGTTGATAGGTCAAAACCTTCTATTGAAAATCAAAATTATGAAAATTTGAAAAATTATCCACAAAATGACAAACTAAATCAAGAATCATGTAAAATTGTCCACAAAATGACATAGTACTATAAAAGAATTCGCATGAAATAACAAAAATTGTCCCTAATAAACCATAAGGACTTTGTTAAACGAAAACTTTGTCCTTTTAAATTATGTAGGTCAAAGTTAAGTTTGTATCTTTTTCCCATTTGACAAGTACTTCATAAACTATGAGGCTTATGCCATGAATAAAGTTTAATAACATAACCAAAAGTTAAAATTTGTAAAATCTTCTCATGAGTAAAGAGTACACTTAATATTCCACCATACAATCTACAAGCATTTTGGTAGAACATATCGTAATGTGTGAATAGTATTAAAATTATTAGAAAGTTATTTGATAATTGTTGATAATGTGTAAGCAATTAGTTAATACTTAACTTTATACTTTATACTAAGGCAAAGTGCTGTAATGAACGTGAATCAATCTCAATCTTATTATTATTCCTAAATTGTGTAACTATAATTCACTTGTATATGACTCTAAATAATTACCTCAAGCACTCATTAACTATTATAGAAATCTCGAAAAGAAATTGTAAGAGTTTTGCTACTTAATGCATTAATGGAATCCATTAATGTAATAGGTGAGGAGTATTTATAGGCAAAATTGATCTTTGTGACATTGCATCTAGACCCACGATATCGTACCCCATTGAATTACTATTCATCATTTTCAAATTTGAATAGTTAAGCATATTATGCCAAATTGTCTTGAAGCTAGACTTTAAATATCACAACCTAAAACTTTGAATCAATTTAATTATTAATTTAAAGCTATCACATGTATTTTAATAAGTTATTTTAATTCCATGAGTTAATAATAGAATTACATTATTGCTTAAGTAGATACACTTTTGTATACTTTGCTTCTTACTACTATTGATGCTCTTTTATAAATCTTCTATATAGTTAATGGTTAAATGTTGAAATCTAATTACCCTTTAAAGTTTGTTTTATTAGTTGTTATGCATTTATGAATATTTAATTATGCATTATTTATTCCTAGTTATGCATATATGATTATGTAACAAGCCTAGGCCATACTACTTGTAACGTTTTGTTGTCAAAAAGGAGGGTGTCTAACAAACCCAAACCCATAACTTGAAGCTACCAAATCAAGAGTCTTAACACTACCCAAGCACCTCATTCCTGTAACTTTTTTGTTATCAAATGATGTGATACTTATTGCAAATTCATATAATGAGATACAAGAAATGTTACATGCATTAGAAAATGCTTGTGAGCATTTGGATATAAAACTAAATGTTAAAAAGACAAATTATGTTATGTAGAGAGAGAGATTATGATTTTTAGCTAAACAAATAAATTAAAACTGTGAACGCAAACAAATATTTAGAATTAGAATGCTCTCCTATTTACAACTACAATAAATGTGTTAAAAATTGCAAGTAGATGGATAACTTTTCATGTAGTAAAAAATAGTTGTAAGACAGAAAGCATTTGATCATGGGAGATTTACATATTTCAAAATATTATACAACCTATAATTCTATATACATGCATAATTTGGGGCAATATTAGCCAAAGATTCATACAAAAATGTAGAAAAGATTCAAAAACAAGTTGCATTGGGCAAGGTAGAAAATCAAAACTCAAGTGCTAGCAAAATTTTCTATGAAGATGACTAAAGGAGGATGGATTTCAGGAAGTGAAGCAAAAGACTGGGATTCTAAAGAGCTAGCAAAATTAGAGAAATTCATGAATTAGTCGCAAGATGATATATCTCAAAGACAAGAAGAAGAATTCTCATCAACAATAGTTTTACTAACCCATTTGCTTTGCAAAAATCAAGCAAGGTTGGACCCAGCAATTCCAAAAGTGGAATCTGGGTTGATGATGAAGATGAGAAGACCTCAACCTTTTGTCCAGAACATCTGCCATTGTTTTCAGAAGATGATTCACGCGACTCATTGTTTTCAGAAGATCATTTAGTTACCTCAAAGGTACCAACAAAGTTTATCATAACCCCTTGTGATAAAAAGGTTAAAGCCAAGTATCATGCCATTGGAGAAAGAAGAAAGAAAAATGATCTACCGAAAGAACTACTTTATCAAATTAAGAATACTATCTCTAAGATCTCATTGCTATTTATCCCAATCAAAGTAGCAGCGGATGGAACAGTAAAATGGCAGAAGTTTACAGCTTTCAAACACAGGAGCAACCTTAAATTTTGCACACCAAAATGTCATGGAAAATTGGGTCGAGTCTGCTAGGTCGTTCAAAATAGACACCATGAATCGTATGAGACATCTTAATAAATTTGCTCTAGATATACCGATCAAAATCAATGATAAGCTCATTGAAGAAACAGATTTTGTGCAAATCAATGACAAAGGCTTTGACATTGGATTTGGAGCTAATTTTATGGATCACTTCACCATAGGAAAAGAATTGGTAGTCATGACTGTGGGCGATGCTAAGCTCACAGTTCCAAGGGTTCCTCTTGAGGTAGGGAAATCACAATTTGAGCAATCAAGATTTTATACTGAGAATCCATTATTAGCACAAATTATGAAACATGAAGCCAAGCAAGATAAGAGCATATCAAAGTATCAACAGGTGCAGAAGATGCTGAAGTTTCAAGGTATGGAGGCCTATTTGCAAACTTCAATAGTATAAATTTCATATTTTACTTGAATCAATAGTAGCAAAAAATCAATTTGGATCTATGCCAAGGATATTGACTATAGAGCCTATTTTCTTGATTTGATATAGAAATTCAGAAAATATAGAGAAAATCTAAATATGATCTTCCTTGACTTGGAGAAAGCATATAACAAAGTGCCTAGAGATATTATTTAGTAAACCTAATGAAAATAAAATATCCCTAATAAATATCTAAAAGTGATCTAAGATATTTATGAAGGAGCTACCACTAAAATTAGAATAGCTAGTGGTACCACATTTGATTTTCCACTCACGCGATGTCTATGTCAAGGGTTTCCACCTAGCCTGTATTTATTTTTAATTACAATGGATGAATTAACAAAGGAAATACAAGATGAAATCCCTTGGTGTATGCTATTTACAAATGATAATGTGTTGGTGGATATAGCTCTAGAAAATATTGTTTCTAAAATTGAGAAGTGGAGACCTGCTCTAGAATCAAAAGGCTTAAAAAATAGAATAAGACAAACTATATGGAATGCAATTTCAATAACAATATAAACAATGGTGAAATGGAAATGACAATTCAAGGCCAAAAAGTCCCTCCCTACAAACAATTCTGCTAACTAGGGTCAATGCTTCAATTAAATGGTGAAACTAATAAAAATCTAAGAAATAGAATTGATGCAAGATGGTCAAAATGGAGACATGCTAGTGGTGTTCTATGTAATAAAAGAATACCAATAAAATGAAAGGGAAAACTTTACAGGACAACAATTAGGCATGCTATCTTATATAATGTTGAATGTTGCACAGTACAAAAGCAACATGAACAATAAATTAATGTAGCAAAAATGCAAATGCTTAGATGAATGTCAAATGTTACCATAACAAATAAATTGCATAATTCAAACATTAGATGAAGACAAAAAGTGACTTCTATTTCAAATAAGTGACAAGAATGATGTTTTAGACGATTTGGCCATATGCAAAGAATATCAAATAATGAGCCTATCAAAAATAAAAATAAAAATAGATGCATCACTATTCTAGAAAAGCCACCAAAAATAAGATCCAGAAAGACATGGTACAAAATGATTGAAGATGATCTGAAGAAATTACAAATAAACAAAGATCTACATCTTCATAAAGGCAAATGGTGAAAATGAACTCATGTGGCCAACCCCATTTTGTTAGGACAAGGCTAGCATAATGATGACAATGACAACTATAGCCAAGATGAGGAACCCAAAAATAATAAACATTACCTCATAATAAGAAACTTAATCCATCATAGTAACATGCATCACACTTCTAAAACCAAAGAAAAGATCTCCATGCCCAAAACCAAGGAAACTAAAGGTAATTGAAAGAACCCAAATCAGCCTAATGACATCTCCATCAAAATGGAACATTGGCTTAACTAACAAGGCCAAGGAGCTTGTCCTCTTCCACCATCTTAATATATATGGAAGGACGATCAATACAATACTTCAAGAGAGGACAAATAACCAATTCATATTACACAACCACAAACAACCAACAATTGAACATAGATAGTTGGACAAAAATAACCTTCTCTTACACCAACATCTCAATTAATCATGGCCTTAATCTATGGGAAAACCAACTATTGCAATTGGGTTTGAAACACACATTCCTTACCGTTCTTCTCCAAAGTTACAATGACCCATGGGTGAAACACCACCACATTGCATTCCAAAGAGGGCTTACCAAAATAATAGAAACTTAAATAGTGACATGCAAAAACTGTGATCACAATGTAAGAGAGAAGACTCAAAGACAACATCCTCAAACTGATACAACCAAAAATTGTGGAGTGCACATTGTCGTAAACACCATAAATGTTACAACGTTGCAATCTTGGAGCACAAACAAAAGCACAAAACACATGTTCTTCTCAAAGAGTTGGAGATTAGTAATTAGGTTACACGTACTTAGCTACATAGACCATACAATGTCAAAGAGATGGTTCAAATATCAATGATATAAATTATATAAAGCTATGTCAAATATCAACATTAACTAATTGATTTAACATACTTTTGTAAATTCAGGAATAATAATTAAGCTCCTACACAACATAAACTACTCTCTTGCTTCATGACTCTCCAGATCACCAAGTTCCAAACTGCATCACTGTCCTGAAATAAGTGGGCTTTGTGAAAAGTAATGATTTTTAAAATAATATCTCCTTGATGTTGGAAACTTCAAGGTTTGCAATGGCCTGCGACAATTTGATTCAACAGCATTGTACTTCTTCAGCGTGGCCAGGTAGAATTGGGCATAATGTTCTGAAAACTGCAATTGCATCGCCTATGGAAAATTTCTTCGATATAAGCCTGCTTAGAATTTAAGCATGACCAATTTGTTAATGATACCCTTACCTTTTAGTTCCATGCCGTCATGGGTATGTTTATCTCACGTTTCACCATGAATATTCATAATGCAAAATGTATCATTGTGGTCTTACCGAAAGCACGTATACGAATTCTCCAATGTAGTATCAATGATACACCCAAGTTCATATTTGGATCTCCCTCTCCTCAAGACCATGACCAAAAACGTTCGGAATAGTATGCTTAAAGGATTCAATAGATTTAACCAGAGGAAGGGATGAATGTTCACTAAGCTGGAAGGTTGCGTTTGATTAAATTGACAATACACTCGATGCCTTTTTATTCCAACTGCTTGGAGTGCGGTCTTCACGTGATAAAAAATGGAACATCATACGGAAGTCTACGATAAAATATTCTTAATGTGTGACAAATTTACCTGGGTTTAATATGGCTCTATTATGAAATGTCATTTTACATGTGAGAATATGGACTATCATTAGCTTCTCATTTTAACTCCTCTTGGAACTTTGTTGATAAAGAGACTTGAAGATTCATGAATAGTTGCATCATCCCACAAGGAACATTACGTGTAAACATTAACATTATTGTAGATCACTGCCAGGGAATAATCATATTTTGAAACTGTTAACAAGTAAGTGTCCAATGCTTTACCCACATGAAGATAAATGTACACAAAGTCAAAGTATTTTTATTTATTTTTCAATTGATGGGCAGATGTAAACTATTTTGGCCCCAACTCACCTTTATTTTGCCTAAATTTCTTTATTTTCACTATAGGGAATGACTTCTCAAGTTCCCCAACTATGGCCCCAATCATTTCCTATAAAGTATAAGGCCATAAATGAATGAAATGACCTGTTCTGAAGACAATAAAGTTAACATTTAATTTTTTTATTTTATTTTATTTTTGCAATTTCATGATTTTTCATATTCCTTTCTTCTCTCATTTCCACATCTATCACTGGTATTAACTTCCATTTTCAATTATCAATTCATTGTCATCAGTCATCAGTGCAACCAAATTATCAATAAACAATCACATTAAATGCATTATCAAGATTTCAGTAACTCATTTTCTCACAGTCCAGAATTTCAAACATTCAAGAATTATCACATCTAGAAGATCAAGAGTCAAAACTAAATAGGTCAATAATTCAAGAAGAAGTTTTTAACAGAAACAAGGAACAAGCACCCAAAAGCAGGTCATGAGAAGAAGACATCGATGTAGGTATAAGATAACTTATGAAAACTTATGAGTTAACTCCCTTGAGAAATGTAGTCATGAATAGAATTCACTAACTAGAGAAATGCTGCCAAAACCTATCCATAAAGGAGGTCAGAACAAAGGTCGAGCCACAAAAATGCAGTTTGAGTTTCAAGAGAACCCAATCCCACTTAAGACAAACTAAAAGGGAAAATTCTCATAATCTAGAAACTAGAAAGAAGTTCATAGGTTTCCACACCCATGAGAAGTGAATAGGATCAAATCATGAATTCAACATTCATGAAAAGAAGAAACTTTGTGAAGAGTCACAACCCTTGAGTTATACTCATTATACGAAATGATGTCACAATGATGAATATGCACCAGAAACCAAGAATCAATCACAGCTTTGTACTGGCAACAAATCTTGCTGATTTCCAAGAGATGAATATTTGCAGCTATTAGACCATCTTCTTCAGATCATTTGATTCTTTCCCATTTCAATTTATGCTAATTTCTGCTATCTCATAAAGTTGATGGTTCTGGGGATCACTCAACTTTAGGGTCACCATCAGCTTCTTCTCTTTAGCCTTTTTTTCAGATTCTATTTCCTATAGCATCATGAGAAGTGCTGCATGAACTAATGGTTCAGCGCCATTTCCCCTGCATCAGCTATCAGTTGCATCATCTTTATTGGTTTCATCAAATTCATCATTTTTAGCTTGAAGCATCTTTGACAGTTGAAGCACCAGCCTTGTGTCACTGTCAACGTCATCTTCATCTTCTTCTTGGACATCAACGGTCTTGTTAACTTCCTGACATCACCATTGACCTCGTCGTTATCTATCGGTACTAACTTATTGTCAATGTTAATCCTCCTACACTGATTTTGAGGCTGCAAATTTTGGACCCTTCAATCTATAGATAGTGAGCATTGGTCTTCACTTTGGGAGAGGATAAGGTAATGTCTAATCGTAATCTTAATTATTAGAACCATCTCAGAGCACAGTGTCTGTGCTCTTTTAGCATCATCTCTTTCCTTTACATCAAATGACATTTGCTCATCAACATCATCTTCTAAGTGAATATCATCGGTTGCCTTTCAAATCACGCATCTGCAACTGTGAGTTTGAAGTCAAAGTCAGTGCCACTATGACTGGCTCAATGACACGAATGTGATTTTTGTGCTTCACCTGATTTACTATCTCCAGCATTGCTCTTCGCCAACCAATTTCTCCTTCGGCCTGAGAGGAACATATCTTAGATTTCAGCAATAAGACCTGAGAGTTTGTATTTGATTTTCAAAGCACACTCTTGGACGGTTGGTGTTATTGATAGTTCGTAGGGGTTTTATCAGACTGTTTCCTGCCACAAGTTAGGTAGATCTCCCCGGTAACTGTAGGTATTATGTGGAAGAGTTCAGAGGACAATTTTGCTGTAACAACAACATAGTTTAACTTTTAATGAGGTCCCTATAATCCATGACTACTTCCGTATTTGAGGACTCCAAAAAATGGAGACTTTTGTTTACCAAAAATGTTTTAACTTAAATGGATGGTATTATTTGAAAAGATAGTAATAAGCATTTGGTAAAGTTTAAATATGAAACTAGACATAAAAGTCATGATAACCCTACCCTATTAAAATGGCACATGGATAGGATCCAGCCTCATTTTAAATTGTTTTTTTGACAAACTGTTCCATTATAATCCTCTCCATACCCATGATTTGCTACTTTCACACAGGTTTAAAGTGTCTATTGTGCTTAAATAACGGTAAATTTTTGGATCACGTGTTCCTGCAATATTCTCTTGCCCATGATCTCTAGGCAGGCTCTTCTAGCGTGCGAGTGCCCTCCATTTGACTTCGACAAACTTCACTACAACATTTGGTTAGGACTACTACTATTTGCTATCAATCATGGATTAAAAACAAAATGCAAGAATTTCCCAACTACATCTCTTAGGATGGTGTGAAATAGAATTCTTTTGCAGGAACTAACACTATTATGTTTTGTACGGTATTACAGTAACAAAGCAACTGTTATTAATACAAAACACCCTCAATGAAGCCTTTCAACACTGCCTTGGTAATGGCAATGCCACTCGATTTTCAACCCTAGCACAAACATTACTATTTTCTCATGGGTTCAGGTTTCATTTTGATTTGTTTCCTTTGTTGCTATTATAAACTTAGGATTGATTTCATACGACTTTGTTTGTAAGGTCTCACACACGCATTTTGTTTTTCGATAAACTGGTCACAGTAGGCATGGTAGTTATGCCATTCATCGGAGGAGAAGAGGATGCCAATTCCACCTGTCAAATTAAAAACTAAAAGGCAATCAAGCTTATTACAGGAAGAATTTATTTTAGAATAGACCTCTATAGGAATTTAGGAACAGTCCTACATTGTGCAGCAAAGACATTCTAATTCCAGTTGTCAAAATTAAATTAAAAAAACAATCAAAGTGATTCCAATATTTTTTAAAGAATATGCCTCTGTAAAAATTTAGGAATGATCCTAGCTTATGCAGCTACAACAGCCTAATCCGTATGTAATAATTATTGCGCAACTCATTATCACCACAATTCATAGTTCACAAAAGCCATGCTTTATTTACATGTGATTGCATACTTTATGATGAAAATATCACAAAACTCGTCGCCCCAAATATTACTCACCTGCTTACATATTTACGTCTTTATAAGTGTTGCTTGTTCATTCTTATGCTTTCTTGCCTTCTGACTTGGTAATTACTTGTTCTGAAGCATGGTTACTTCCTTCCCTTTCCTGTGCATCTTCTTGCCTTCGGACACTATCAGCTCCATCTTCCTTTAAAAAACTTGGCTGGTTTGTTGAGGAAAGAAGTCTTGCCCACATTCTGTCTGTGAGCTTCACCTTGTTTGTAGTCTCTGTGACACGCTGCAAAAAAGATTAAAGAATTAAATAGAGAACACGTAAATGATTGTGCAGCATTTACTAATAGCCATGTGCTCTGTAATGAAAAATAATGACTTCCAACTGATGTTGGATGGAAAACAGAAACATGAATTGTAGTATGCATCAATGTGAATATTTTCATGCCCCTGACTAGAGAACATGTAAATGATTGTTCAACATTTACTAGTAGCCATTTGCTGTGTAATCAAAAATAATAACTGCCGACTGAGGTTGGACAGAAAACGGAAACATACATTGTAGTATATCACAGTAAATATTTTCATGCCCCTGACTGATTGCTGAAAGATGAGGGAAAATAACTTCAAGGCATAAATGAAGTAATGAAATTTCCCCTGCAATTAATTGTCTCACAAGTTATTTGACAAATAGGTGGACATGTGCAACACCCCTGTTTTTGGATAACCCCGATGCTTTTCTTAGCATGTGGTGTGTCTAGACCTTTGAGTGTGTTTGGTCTGGTTGAGTTCTTGTTTGAGTCAATTTGTGTCTTGTTTGAACTCCTCATTCATTGATAGTCATGCATGCTAGCTATTTTATTGATATATTATTTATATGTGCACTTAACTTGTCGGGCTTTGTAGATAGGTACCATGATCTTGGAGCAACCGTCACACACAAGGTATATCATCAGATATGACTTTCTATATATGATTATTTGTTTGTTTTAATTTATTGATCTTGTCGTGTCAAACAACAAATGTTGATGAAAGAGGTTATATGTTGTGCGCTTAATTTGGTTTTTAATTTGGATCCTAGTAATCCAAACAGATTTTTGATTTGGCTTCGTAGTTTTAAATTTAGAGACCTAGGAAGTCTATAAAAGCTCAAGTTTTGTGCTGCCTAGGAAAGATACTCCTAGGGTCTCCTCTTTGTGTGTTTAAATAGTGCCTTTGATTTTTAACATGATATGAATAATCTGATTAACTCGCAGTCGTAGAATCTAAGCTCCGATACTATAAATACCTTATCCATGTTAGTCATTTTAGGCGTTTATTATTCAGAAGAAATTCAAAACTAAAGCTTTTCTTGGACAAGCAAGAGAATGAAGCCATTAGCAGCTTTGCAGCAATTAGCATATGTGTTTGCCTTGCCCTCCCTTGATTCTCTCCTACCTATGCTTTCCTTGTTTTTCTTTTTCTTTTTTATTCTTCCTTGCCCATCTAGGTAATAACATATCCCCTCCCTTAATTCTCTCCTACCTATGCTTTCCTTTTTTTTCTCTTTCTATTTTATTCTTTGGATCCATTGCTGCACAGGTGAGGGTTTGGGATGAAGGTTTTGTCAGTTTGCAAAAATTCAACATCCAAGATTTTATCGTTGATCCAGAGATAGGAAATTTATCATGGGTTTTCACTTACATTGACTTAGATTCTACAGGCTTTGTGCATTTGGGTTGCAGTCATGTGATTTGTCTATATTTGTTTATGGCATAAAAATATAGATCCCAGTACATCGGAGTGGCCTACAAAACTGTAAAACGAAACTCTAACAAGGAGAAGAAATAATTATTTTATCGACAAAGATGCTAACACAAGAAGGCCTGAAGACGATGCTTAAAGAAATGTTTTGTTAACGCTTAATGAATACATTTACGAATTCATGAGTGAAGGGGAGAAAAGGTATTTTTGCAAATACAAATTTTGGAAGTTGGCCACCCTACATTAAAAGGGGCACATTTTACAAATTCATACCTAAGAAATAAAGACACAGTCGTAAACACAAGGAAATGAAAGTTGAGAAACTAATAATTGAAGGGGAGTATTAGAATATATTCGCTAATTAAAGAACAATCATTAATTTCTCAATATAAGCAAACGGTAGTTAAGAAGGTTATGATGATCTGTGAAGAGATGTAACTATTTACAAAGTATAAGAAGCCTTTGGTAATGTCTCATAATATAATAATAATCATACGTCACTATCATTAGGATAAGAAAGATCACAAAACAACAAAGAAGCATTCGTAATCTGATAGGATGAAGAGGAGATAGCTTGTAAGACCAAATAAGGTCAAGAATATGAAGCTGTAAATATGAAAGAAAGAAAAGAGAAGAAAAAGCACTCGTACGGTGTGCTCCTAGAGAATAACTCCCAGCTCTTCCAAATGGTACCTAGTGAGAAGACATCAGTCCTAGGTCATAAGAATTGAAGAACATTGAAACCTTATGAAACGTAGTCATGAGTAAAAACTCTAGAACGGTGCTTCCCGTAATGCCCAACAACTAGAAATGAAGATTGAAGCATGGAGAAGGAAACTAAAGAAAGTAAGCATAGTGAGTCCTAATGCCAAAAGGCAGAGGAAAAGAATTCATGAAAAATAAGCAGAAGATAACTGTAGACAATTGTCATAGCCTAGACCACATAAGACAAAGCAAAGAAAATTCCTAGCCATATCATAAATATATCAAAGAACCCACAATGATAAAGAACTTTAGAACAGTGCAAAAGTTGTAGCATTGCCACAGGAAGGAGCAACACCACCAAAAGATGAGAAATGTCCATAAACCCATACTAGAATATTAAAAGCCCAAAAATGTAAAAGTGTTATGA
This sequence comes from Gnetum montanum, assembly GCA_015680685.1. Taxonomy (NCBI): domain Eukaryota; kingdom Viridiplantae; phylum Streptophyta; class Gnetopsida; order Gnetales; family Gnetaceae; genus Gnetum; species Gnetum montanum. The sequence continues at coordinate 65,931 of MNCI01008509.1, forward strand.
TGAAGTAGAACCAAAACTAGTACTAGTTGTGCCAAGTAGTACTAATCTATAGAATAGTAGTACCAGTAACTCTACACATATTTTAGATTGTAAGCACTTTTAAAACTTATGATAATTGAACAACTTTTTGAAATCCAATAGACAGGAAGGAGATAGAGTGTGAGAAGCAATAGGAACAGCAGCAGGCAGGAATCGGACCGTAGGAACAGCAGGTGACCACCGGAGTACCGGAGGGCGAAGGCGAGGAGGGTTAGAGGAATGGAGGAGCGGAGGTTCAGACGGACGGGGGAATGGGTAAAGGCGATGGGATGGACCACGGGAAGGATGAGATGCGGGCGCCAGGTGGAAGCATCGAGGCCCACTCTCAGGCCAACCATACCTTGCACCTCCGGGTCAACAAGCCCCCACTAGAGGGAGTCCACACCATGCAACGGAGCCTCATTGGCTGCTTTGTCTCTCGGGACGACCACCCGTGAATGGACTTAATTTGCAGGTGGGCGCAAGAGCAATGGAAGGTTGGATTGGTGGGTGTTCGGAGTCTGTCCGAGGATCTACTTCTATTCATCTTCTCGTCTTAGCAAGCTAGAGACTCGGTGCTACTTGGGGGCCCATGGTTTTACGGGGCTCGAGGGCTGGCTTTGACCCCATGGCACCCCAGGGCCCACCGCCAGACCGACCTGTTCGCCCGGGCCCCGATGTGGATGGGGATCTCCAAGATCCCGTGGGAACTATGGAACTTGGAGTTCCTGAAGAAAATGACGGGGTTCTTCGGAGACTTCATTGCCTTCGACCACGTCACACAATCTATGGAGCGGATGGGGTTCACCCGCTTCTACGTCTAGCGCAGACTATCGAATAAGGACCTCATCCGGGAAGTCATGTTGGAGCTCCCTGGCAGGGAGGAACACCTTCAAGTCGAGTTTGAGAACCTGGAGGTTGAGCCAGGCCTTAAACGCAAAACGACGGCCCAAGAGGGCAAGAACGACGGCTATGCATGTTGCAGGAAGCCCAAACACTAGGAGGAGGAATGCCGATTTCAGAGGACACGGCCAATGCGTCCACGAGACCAAGCCAGGCAGTTGTTAGAGGGTGGCGCCTAGGTCACAATGGGTCATAAGGGCCGGCTGCAC
>MNCI01008509.1:76123-98543 GCA_015680685.1 Gnetum montanum
GGGGCTAGTTTTCCAAGCTCTCAGCACGTGGAAAGAAATCAAGGTGGCAATGGGAGTCATGCCGACATTTGAACCAAACTGCACCGTGTTTCAGGAGGATGAAGAACTCTGGCAGATGGTGGCACAGTGCAGCTAATATGACCCCTTGCAGCGACTGGTCGCGTTCTTCACTAACTGGCACAACGACCAGACCTATTTCCAAGGGCGTGAGGTTATTGTCACGGAATCCTCAATCGCCAGTTGTCTGGGGGCCCAGACCACCGACGAGGTCATCTTGCCTTCCACACGCAGTTTGCAAGACGCAGAATTATTTTTTGAAGGGCAAGTGCCATGCACGCAAAGCTGGTAGGTGTCCAAATCTTCCCTACCCCGAATCTGGGCCCATGTGGCAAATCTTGTGGATAGATTTTTTGTCCAATCTGGCAACAACTCCAAGCTCCACGGCATACACTTTGCCTTTCTTCATTGCCTGAAGTTTGGGTGCCAGGTTAACCTACCCCGTTTTTTCCTGGCGGCCCTTCAACTTCAACGACGCGGCTGCCATTCAAGGCTAATCTTGGCCTTGTGGCAGGGGGCAGAGGGGGGGCAAAACCCATCGTCTTCCCAAGGTGCCCCCCCCACAGGGGGCCCCCCTGTTGGCCCTACAGTTTCGACTAGTCAGGGGAACCTATGGACCCTGCCGGCAACAACCTTCACACGGAAGCGGCATACCCAACGGGAACGGTGCCCCCTTGCCAGTCTCGCCGGGCCGGAGTCCCCCCCCGGCCGAAGAACTCCAGACGCAACGTGAACTGGGACGAGGAGTTGCGGCATGCCACTCAGAGGACCGCAACCAAGGCACGTGAGGCTGAACGACGGGAGTGGGAGGCCAAATGGCATGAAGCCCTTGCGCAGGCATGGGCCGACTTGGAGGCCCAGTTTCACGAATAGGAGCAGGAGAAGGTGAGGCAGCAAAACCTCATGGCCAACGTAGCACAAGCCTAGTTAGTGGATGAGATTTGGGCCTAAGTGCAGGAAGAACTGCTACAAGAGGAAGCTACCCAAAGGGAGCGTGAAGAGGCTAAGCGGGCGAAATAGGAACATGTGCAAGAGGAAGAGGAGCAACGACAGCGCCAGCTCGATCGCGCACATGAGCACAGTGCTCGACAATGGCTTAGAGGGGGGTGGTGCCCATACCTCATCCTAGGCATCAACTACGATAGCTCCTAGGGTGAACTCAAGCGCCACATCCGTTAGACCTCGGCGGGTTTCCATCCTGATGGGGGAACTTCGCTGGCTGACCGGAACAGGTGGGAGTCGGCCATGCAAGGTATCCAACAAGCCACCAATTTTGTGGACACGGAGGAGCACCGAAACACGTTGGATATCCTTCATGAGCTGGAGCACCCACACTGCGCTTGCCATCGACTATCGACGAACCCCTAGTGGGGGTGTTGGTTCTGACCGCGGGCGTTGCTTGCCCCCCCCCCCCTCGGTCCTTGTCGAAGGGGCCCCCCTTTTTTCCCCATTTTGTGGTGCCCCCCTGCGTCGGGGTGGGGGGTGCCCCCCCAACCCCCCCAAATCGTTTCTGGGGTTTTTTGTGGTTTCAGATTTGTTTGTTGCTCAGGCCTTTTCTCCACCCAATGAGGGCCATTGCTGATGACCCACAGGTTGTAATTTCCTGTACTATATTTTTTCAGTAATATACTCCCAACTATTTCCTCAAAAAAAAAAACTTATGATACTCAGAATCACAGAAACCTATTACGTTTTATGACCACTTCAAAAGCAGAGTTTACAATGACTCCTATAGCATAAAAATATAGATCCTAGTATATTAGAGTTGCTTGTGAAAGCTGCAACAAAACTCTAACATGATTTGGTAGGTAGTGTGTTTTCTGGAATTTTTAATGATGATACTATTTATTTTTGAAAGACAATTTGATATAAACCTGTGATATGATATTTGATTTATTTGTATACAAATTTGGTTATGGATATGGATGAAATTTTGACATGCATCCACTGATGGAGGAATGATGCATTTTTCAGATTTGGTAATAAGGGTTTGCAGATTTTTTTGGAATTGCAGGGATGGAAGCTTTTGGTAATTTTTATTTTGTCCATTTTGATCCCCATTTTAATGCTTTCTGCAGCACGTAGGATTGATTACATCGCATGAATTTATGTGGATGTCTAAAGATAGATGACTCAATTTTCATTTTACTTTATTTATCTTCATTTGTTCTCAACCTGCCCTTTTTTCAATTGTGTACGGCATGTTGGACAAATTCACTTGCAATGCAGCAACAATGTCAAAGACATCCAGCATGAACATCATAACTTAGGTTGCAATGGAATATTTCAAGTCTAATATAATGTCATGACATTTGTAGCATTAGTTTTAAGGGCAGTTGACTCTTAGCATGATGTTTTGATTGGTTGGATGATGTATTCAGAATTGGAAGATGTTTTAAAATTTCTATATTTGGTATTGGTGATGTTGAGGCAGACAGTGGATCATGTTGCCAACTATGATGAAATGACGTGTTTGAATATTGACTTCTTGGGCATGGAGGTTAGTGTCAACGGAATGTTGGTTGGAATGGTGATATCATGTGAGGAAAGCTAGCATCAAGGGAGTGACCAGTTGGTTTCTAGGACTCTAGATTCATAGTTGGATTGACCCCACCATCTGCAGAAGTTGACGCTTTTGCCTTGGGCACGATCCTAAGGCAATGGGAGATTTGTAACAAAGTGGTCTAGTCTTCGATAGGCTTAAACTCCAAAAGCTCAATGGGTTTTGTGACAACACTGGTTCGTAGAGTGGGTTTTGTTTATAGTGTGGTCTAGACCCTCAATGTCAGTTTGGCAATTAAAAACTACAAATTGATTAAGTACTGTAGACATAGTTTGGTCAGCAGTGATCCGTATATCTACAAGAATTGTGTATACATGACAACGAATATCAGTGTGGTAATTAAAAACCATAAATTGATTAAGTCCTGTAGGCATAGTTTGGTCAGCAGTGATCCATATATCTACGAGAATTGTGTATACATGACAACGATTCACACATATATACAGATCAAGGGATGAGTCTAGGATGGCTTGCCAACTGGTGGATGGTAGTGGTATGAGTTGAATTAATCATGTTTATGCTTCTCTGGTTGTGGTTATAGATGTGTCTTGTTTTGCATGTATGTTAACGTGTTTATGCAGGATGCATGCCCTTATGTGATAGTTTTGACCCCATTGTTATATCTTCAAGTTAATCAAGGAATACTTATATAATTTATTGCCTAATCAGTCACAGTCAACTAACATATTTTCTCTACAAGTACAGCTGGAGAGCCAAGAGATTATGCTATGTCCTAGCTTAGAGATTAGTATTGTGTAGACTTTAGGCTTGCTGACAAATTTTCTTTTCACAATAGAGTTGCATCTCTTCTGCTATTTCCAGTATACTCTTTTTGCTTATTATCTCTATGCAGAGAGGTGACTGAGAATGCACTGTGTTCTCTAATGACAATTACCGTTTTACGAATATGCACGGTAGATTTACATTGTATCATATTGTTTATTGCTTTATGCATTGGTTTTTTTTTTTTCTTTTTGGTTATACGATTCTGGCCCTGATGGCCCACAGTTGTATATAAAGTCTTTGGTGTATTCTGCCGATGTGATACTTATACATGCTTTTGTTGTTTTAATAATTCGACGAGCATTAGGATAATTTACTTTTCAGCAACGTTTATTTCTGATAATAGATTGGTTAGATTGGTAATCTAGGGGCTACTATCCTACACGTCATTTCACTTATATTTCTTGCCCCTCGGATCTTGTCTGGCCAAGCAATGTTGCTATTGTTTCACTTCCCTTCTGTTTCTCCCTTGAGCCTGTTTGCATGTTTTAGGATGTCACTGTACTCTCTACTGTCTTTGAATTATGTCATCCTAGGTTTTAATAAGCAGTGTGTTAGTGTTTATCAATATTGCCAGTTTTTGTGCATCCCTTTGTTACATAATACGATGCTAACCTAGCATAGGTTATAAGGTGTTACAACATTTGCTGAGAAGAATTGGCCAATTTTAATAAAGGACATACAACCTACCCAGTTTGGCTCAGCCTGACATCTAGCTTCTGCAGGTGTATTTACCCATACTTGACACTCATAGGAGGATCATCACTCAGAGGCTCAACACTCATCCTGCCAAGGCAGGGTCCTGGGAGGGTCAGTGGATGAGCAAATGTCTAACCTCTTGTGAGTGGCTACACCCAAGCTCAAACTCAAGTCTTGAGAAAAAAATACCTTACCATCACTCCAAGTGGTCATCCCTTAAAAAGTATAGTTAATAGTCTCCATACTTGACACTCATGCATAAAAGTTTTCTTGATTCATAATAAAGTAAGGCTTTAACCATTAAATCCTAGAACTTTAACGATGAGCTTTGCCGACAATTTCTTCCTCTACTTCATATTTAAATAAAAGATTTCTTAATATTTGCAATGAGACTCAACTGAAGTTTTGTAACCATCCATAAATCTGATAAACACGGGTATTCCTGAGATGCTAAAGGTTATTCTTGAATGATTATAAAATTAAATGATCTTTTAAAAGCTGTTATGAAGACATCTAGACCTTAAAATATTAACCGTAATCACTGGCTTTCCACCAATGATCAAAACTTAAAAAAACAAAAAACAGTTGATTTAGTGAGAAATGGTTAATTTTTCAGCTGAAAAAGTTTCCACAACTTGTTGAAATTTTCACCAAAAGTTTTCAGAAATGTCGCATAACCAACATCCTTTGAACAGAAGCAACTTTCTGAATGATTCAGACAAATCTAAAGAAAGAAAATACTCAATTTCAAACTTCTGAAATAAAGAAATGCTAACCAAACTAATAAAGTAATTAACGCACAAATTGGTTTTTATGTGTTTTTTTTTTAAATTTTATTGGTGTATGAATACTATTACTATGGACTAGCGTTATGTGTAAATGATAAACGTAAGTGGCAATTGGCAAGTTCTAACTTATAATGTTCATGAAAGCAATTCCATTTTTTGGGAATGCAGAGTTTGTTTAAAATTATTACTAGCAACATAAGTCAAAACTGATTTTGACAAAATGCAATGTTTCATTGGAATATCAAATTAATTCGTAAAAGCATTGAGATTACTACCGAAATATTTGCTTTTAGTGACATGTTGATGACGATGGATTGGTATTGAAGAAATAAAGGGATTTATATATGTAATGCTTAAATATGTGTGCATTTGTTTTTGAACAAGGATCGAGTTGTATTAATATACAGAAATGTACATCGTACATTCCAAAAGGAAGCAGAGACGACAAGAAAACAAACAAATATGTGTGCATTTGTTATCATATTTTTGTATGTTTATTTGTTCTTTTTTTGTTGTTATTTTTGTATGTCTACATGAATTTTCAAAAAAAAATTTCTTCAAGAGTTTTCATTTTATATATGCTGAATATTTCCACCTAGTTTAATTCCCAAATCTTGCCAATTTTTTCAATTTTCTAGTTTTTATGAGCAAATAAAAATTTGTTTTCCATACTTTATTATCTTTGCTTTCCACAGTACCCCCAAAAAAGAGAAAAGAAAAGAATGCATCAACCCAACATCTAATGACAAATAAGATCTCAGAAGAAAGAATTCTTACACAAATTGGTATGTAACAATGTCTGCCGTTGACTGGCCCCACAGTGAACCCTGTGTATCCTGCCATAGCTCCATGAACGGCACTTTGAGCAAGAAGGGTACTATAGACATTGTCTGAGGCATTACTTGGAATAGCACGGATCATATATGTTGGATCTGCAGGGTCAAACGAAACATTTATGAAAATACTTATGGGAACGTAAACCATTTTTCTCTTAAATCACGATACAGCTGTACCTCTTCTTTGAACGAAATATTTTTTAATTTTAATGGTATTTTACAGAAACAGATATCCTCATTCAAAAGGTTATTTTTCATCTTCCAAACAAGTTTGATAGCAATACCTATATACTTCAGATTTGCTTCCTTGTGTTCCATTAAAAAATAGTCCTGTGGCAAAGAAATTTAACCAAAGCTGATCAGGGATATCTGTAAGTTTTTAAGAATATTCACCAATTTTTAAAGTAATCTGAAAGTTTCTTAAATAATGACTCACTTTTAGCTTTTGAGTCAGCCATAAGCCAACATCCAAAAGTAGGCGGTTTCCAGATGCATCTCGTGATTCCATTTTATGAACACTTTCGGCAACAAGGTCCTGACCCGCACCTTCAGCAAGGACTATAACCATATGTCCATTATCTCTCAGTCGTTTTTGGATAAATTCAAAAAGACCACCTTTGCCTTCAAGATAGAATGGGGATTCTGGTATCAAGCAACAATCCTACACAATAATAATACCAACAAAGAAACATATCAACCTTAAATCAGCTGTAAATGAAGTAAATTACAGTGCAAATAAGACACCGATTTTAATAGATGCTTCTTAAACAGCAAAAAGAGAATGTCAGGCACACTCATTCTGTCATTCCTGAATAGCAAATGATTGAAATGTTTCCGTGGGCCCAGAAAGACACATACATCAAGAATTACTATCTTATTTCATATAAATCAAGCATGCATACAATACTAATGTAAAGTAAACCATGTCCCTTCCAAGAAATCATTTTCAAAAATAAGAAAATACATGGCCCTTAGTAAGGAATATTATACCACATCTCGGCTGGCAAGAGTAGCATACATGGCAATATATCCTGTCCAGAAAAGATAAAAGGACACTTTAATTATGTAACATTAAATAGCAAAGGTGCTGCTTGAAAATCAGATAAGCTACACAAAATTATAAATTTCACCACAAGTCACTGTTACAAAATATCAGGGACGAAATATAGCCAACATTTGTAAGGATTTTTCGTACCACTATATCGACCCATAAGCTTAACAACACCTATGCCATCGTGAACACTCTCTGCTTCCACATGGGCTGCATTTATTGCTCGCTGAGCCTCCTCAACAGCCGTGTCAAAGCCAAAAGACTTGTCAATGACCTGAGACAAAGAAAAAAAGAAAAGCCATAAAGCATTACTAATTTGACAATTTGAAATATTTTCTGTTAAAAAGCAACTGCTATGGCCTCAACATCAGCTTTAAATGATACCGAAATATCATTATCAATAGTTTTCGGGATCCCTGCAACTGCAACTTTTAATCCTCGTTTCCGAATTTCCTGCACAGAAGTTACTTTCAATACCAAGAATTTTTATCAATGAAGCAGATATGTATTACACCAATCAAGATACCCTGTTACGATAATAGAAGTAAATATCTCTTTGCACAAGGAATTGCCCAGGCGAAAACTATTTTACACACTCCACAGAAAATGAAGAAGCAGAATGCCTATACCATACAAGCAACTACCGTTGTGCTTATGGGTAGCAGTAACTCACATTGCCATTCATGTACTGTACTGTGTTCTTGAAAGAGATGTCAATCGTTCCATATCAAAGTGGAAGGGCCGCTTACCTCCAGTGATCTACTTTCATATCAACACATCATGTCTGTGTATTTCCAAACAAATACATTTCAAGCTAGATCGAGGAGTTGTTTGACAATATTTGTGGGGTAACATGATAATTGTAAAAGACAATACAGTCCTTGTGACAGACTAGCAGCATTGTTGGTCAAGAAAGATGTTTGTGTTTTTGATACAAGGTAGAAGAAATGTTTATCATCTCTGACACTGTTATGTCTTTAACAAGACCTCGCCAAAGGCTACACGGTGCAAGACATCCTTTTTCGCTTATGGGGAAGCAAGGCATCAGCATTTAGAGTTAGTTACACGTGACATTTGTGTCCAACTATTAAAATCAAGATATACCTCATAAATAACAGCGGCTCCTTTTTGCGTACCATCACCCCCAATAATATACACCTGTGTTAAGAAGAATAAACAATTGTTATTTATTGTCTGTTCATAATTTTAGCAAATTATTAAGTGCAGAAACCTCATTAAGATAACATAATGCTTTCCCTAGTAATCATGCATTGCCTGATTCATGCCTCTATCTTGAATACTGTCAACTATCTTGGAGGTGTCATGCCCACCCCTAGATGTACCAAGAATAGTGCCTCCACGTTTATGAATATCGTTGACAACTTTGGGTGTTAATGGTATTGTGTTCCGTGCATAAAACCCTCTGTATCCACCCTGTAATAAAATTTATAACATTAAGGGCCAACAATGCATTGTTCAAAAATTATATATGAATTTTAGATAAAATATAATTTTCATTTGTAAATGAGTCGCAGAATTGCTGATAAGTAATGACCTTGAAAAAATTTCTATAGTTAGAGAACAAACAGCTAGTTATAAAACAATACATTAGAGTTCTACATGGAAAATTAAAAGCATTGAAACATGAATGCAAATCGTAAAAATATTATTAGTGACTGTGAAATCATGACTACTTGCTCACTCAATATTTTTAATCCCAATGATTCAGAACATTTCAATCATACTTATGAAGACAAGATCGGCTCCTAGATTGTTTTCTCATTCCTAAGATTCTGGATCGCAGATCTCAATTCAGAATTGTGTGGAATCATGATATTAAAAAATATTAAAAAATATTGAGTTTTTAATCATTTCCAAAAGTATATACAATTAAGAAGACAAAATTTGAAAATCCATTAAAAAATAATATATTCAACTTTAAAATAAAAATTTCGAAACATATTAATAGAACATTGCATTAAGCATGAACATCACCATAAATTCATTGTTTATACTCCCATATATATTACAAAAAATTTCAAAAGTAAACTACACTACAGTTTTCATTCACCAACTAAAACAAATGAGCTAAATAATGTCTGAAATCGGCTACTAAAGTGATTCAAAATGAGTTAAAGAACTTAGTGTTGAGCTCGTGAAGAATGTGTTGCTCCTTGCAGAAAAATGTGCACTCAAAGTACTGAAAACCTTGAAACAACTGATGATGCATATTCAAAATGTTCTATGTTTATTCTGTCTACTTTTATAGTTGTCTTGAGTCATGAATTTTGTTATTGGGATAGTGTTTTAATGTTTAATGTTAAAAAGATGTAAACTTCTAATTGGTGTTTTTAAAGATTATGAAATCCTCTGGAATCATCCAGAATTACCTAGAACAGATCTAGATCACAATTGTTTGGATCACACCCCCAAACCAATCTTCATAAGTATTATTTCAATAAACATAATGGATGAAGGAACCCTATAGAGGTTTTGGAGACTTGGGTTTCAGCAGTCCATGCAGCAATTTTGGCAATGCAGAAGGGCAAGATAGGCCAAGCTGCAACTTCTGGCAGGATGGCCAAGGACACAACCCAGGCAGAGATCCAGGAGGGAGCAGAAAGGGTTCCAATGGAAACCTTGCTGATCCCATAACAAGAAGGAAGGTTCACAAGGAGGGAGTCAAAATCCTAACCTTAACACCAATTTTGTGGATGAATTCAAAATTGGTAGATCATGCATCACCAACACACTCTACTGATCCCTTGTAGAAGTGGTTCCAGGCTCAGCTACTATTAGACGCAAAGTAGCAGTCACTCTTTCAAAGGAGGACATGGTACAGAGCACGAGGAAGGATTTCCAAACAACCAAATCAGAGAATGAGATCAGTATCACAATCCTAAATGGATTGTCAATCAACAGGCTCAAAGGTAGGAACACAACCTCATCAACCTCTTCTCCAATCAGGTGCCTACATTGGAGTGCATCTCATAATGATGTGGAGCCTACCTCAGTGGACCCCAAAAGATAAGAACAAGATAATGAATTGAAGAAAATCTCCCTCTTTATAAGAAAACTCTCAAAATGTAGAGAAATACATCAAAGATGAGGAGACAAGCTCAACTCACAACTCTCCCAAGGATCTTCGAAGCTACACAGGTTCCCTCTTAATACTTGATTGCTCACAATGGAGCCAAAGCTCAAGAGAAGACACTTATAAGAGATTCTCTCAACCTCTCTCAAGTGCTCTCCCTTGCCTCTTACTCAATTCTTCTTGCACAAGCTCCCTCCTTGCACAAGATCACAAAAGACCAGCCTTCTCTCTTGGACTAGCCTTCTCCTTGAAACTAACCTACTTCTTCTGATTAGCCTTATTAGCCTTCTCAAACTTAGGCCTTTGATGCCTTTTTATAGCTTCTTGGTGTGACCTTTGATATTTCCTCCAATTTACAATTTAATTTGATCTCCATTAAAATCCATATGAGACGTCTTTCCCGAGTGCAAAGATGTCAAAGGAGACATCTTGTATCCAATGGAAACATCTTGCAAGAGACAAGATGTCAAAGGAGACATCTTGTATCCAATGGAAACATCTTGCAAGAGACAAGATGTCAAAGGAGACATCTTGTATCCAATGGAAACATCTTGCAAGAGACATCTTGCATGCTGGGGAGACATCTTGCATGCTGGGGAGACATCTTGAAGGAGACATCTACACTACAAGGGAGACGTCTCTCTTGCCAAGGCTAAAAATAAAGATGCTTGTTTTGAGATCTGGAACCTCCGAATGCCTCCAAACAAGTCCCCATTATCCCAAAACCCCCTAAACTCATCAAAATAAGCACAAAACAACCCCCCAAACATGCCAAAACACCCTGGAATCATCATCGACAAGGTCAACACAATAAGATACACACTAACAGGACACACATATCCAAAATACATTGAAAAACACAAGAGCTAGGTGATGTCCTCATCATATAATGAGTACATCTACAATGGCTATAGTATGCCTTACAAATTACCTCCTTGAATGGTAATGGAACCCTATTTTTGTTTGACTCTGATCATGTTATGCAAAAGGTTTGACCATAGTCATCTAAAGACCAACTTTTTTTCTTAGAGAAGTTGATGCCAAGGCTCACTAATGACCAACAAAATGTTGCTTGATCTCAATGTGGAACAAAGAAGCTTTTATAGGAATGATTTTTGGGGAAGTGATAGCCCTTGATAAACCCATGATTTCCAAATCCTACTTCATGGATAAGCAAATCTACATTTATATGCCACTAGACACAAACCTCAAGTTTGAGATTTGGTTCATAGGCACCCACAGAAAAATACAATAACCAGTTGAATTTGGAAACTTCGCCAATTGTTGTCAATTTTGTTTAAAGAAAGTACATATTGCCTACTAGTGCCCCAAAAAGAAAGACAAAGGCAAAGGCCTTTAACAATAGTAATCACAATCACTACAACTTAGCTAAGGATTGTTGAAGGACTCCAAAATGGCACAGCCCACATAAGACTAAGGATAATATATTACTCACAAACATTGTAAGTGCACAATAAGCCCACAATGCTAGATGATACTACAACAATATAAAAATTGTAGTATCGCCAAAGGAAGAAGCAACATCATTGAAACACAAAAAGTTCTTACGAACTTAATCGACTCTAGTCTAAAGTAATGGCAAGGCAAAAGATGATGTTGGGATCTATTAGAACCAAAACTAGTACTAGTTATAAACTATCTACAATAGTTTATGATTAGTATTGATCTACGAACTAGACTAATATGACTTCGATCATCATTCACAGGATTCATAAGCAAGCAATAAAACTTGCAATACTCGTAACTATAAAAAGGATTACGAATTATACTTACCTTAAAAATCAAAATTACAATTACTCCCTTGATTCATTATATAGATCATGGTATATTAGAGTTGCCCAAAGAAGGTGTAAAACCAAACTCTAACAAAGTCCCAACTGATCAATGCACGCATCTACATGTATATGTTGCTTGATACCAACCTTAGGCCAATGATATGGATCACAAGTCCAAATGAGAAAATTAGGCAGACAATGAAATATGAAATTTTTCCAACCATTGCAAGATTTGTCTTAGAAAGGCCATTGCACATCAATGAACTTAACAAAAAGGATGGTGGTGAATAGCAAGTACCCCCTATGCCCAACAATATGAATCACAGGCATTCACTAGCGATCCGGTCGAATTCTGTGGACTTTAGCTCTCTAAATGCCAATAGTAAAGATAGTGACTTAAGGGTGCAATCGTTGTCTTCCTAGCTACACTTGTGTAAGTGTAAGCGTATGGTTAAGTGGAGCCAAGGCACATGATTTGTATCATTTTTATATTTTTATTTGATTATCCTAAGTGGGAAATAAAGTAATTAATGAAGTATTAATCTAAGTAATTATCTAATGTTCTAACCTGTGTCCTAGCATAAGTATCTGGTCCCACCTTCTATACACATCCTGAACACATTAAAACGCTACTAGGTTACCAAGTGATAGCACTGTTAATGTTATGCTCAAGGTAGTCCTATGTGTATTAATTAAGTGCATTAATTAATTAACTACAACATGGAAGTAAAGTGCATGAAGAATAAATTGCGTAAAGTAAACATTAATCTATTTCCAAGTGTGCAAGGTTTATCAAGAATCTCGTCTTTATTGCCGTCGCAACAATGTGTCTAGGTACATTGGTGCTTGAATAATGATCCGTACAATCCTTGACTCCTACTACAACACATGGAAAATATTCTCACTTCTACAGGAACAACTGCAAGAACTTCATTATGCTATTGACTAACTGATGCCATAAATGCGGTGGGTGCATGCATTTTTATAGGCATAGACAAACGTCACATCGACACATGCATCGATGGGGATGCATCAACACATACCCGTCAACACAACCCAGCAATGATTCATCAAATGGTAAAAGAAAAATAGCAACAAGAATGCTAGCCACTTGTGGTCAATAAGAAGAAAGTAAATGGCTCACACAACACCTCCCTGTGGTAGCCAACAAAAATGGAAATGAGGAGGCTTCCACCATTGAAGGAGGAGACACGAGCACATCCCTTCTAGAACAAAGCCACAACAATCAACAACCCCTATGGTTACTAGCTTCAATGAGGAGCTCACAAAGATATTGCACCCTCTAGCTCTGCAACCATAGCTAAGCCAAGTATCAAGGTTGCTGGTAAAATCAATCTCTTAGAGCTCAAACTAGCCACATTCCTTTAATGCTAACGCACGCCCAATACTCTAGCAACCATGGGAATCAATTTTGATGAAAATCAATCCTTAAGGAACAAGGAATGAAAAGAGTGTGCAACTTAGAGGAGGATGACACAAGAAATTCTAAGCAAACAAAGACAATAGGGTCACAAATGCACAATGCAAATCATGTTGGGTTTGCCAAGAATCCAATGGGATGATCCTCATAGATGGAAGAAAGATAAAAGCAAATGGCCAAGGAAATAGCTAGTGGAGCACAAGAAACCCTACAACTACAAGGTGAAAGGAAAAACCCCTAACCCCACTCACATCATCCATGATCTTGAAATCATGGAATGTGGAGAGGCTCAATGGGGCCAATCAATTACTCTAAATAGCTGAAGAGTACCACATTGTAGTGTTGTATACCCAAGGGACCAAGTGGGTGCTCATCCTCCACATCGTAGATGCCACTAGAGGATATTCTCATTTTTGAAAGGTCCCTGCAACTTTAGACTTGCTATCTTCTAGAGACCACACCTAGAACTTACGAATTTTCACACAAGCAAATGTTGTCTTTTCTCTAGGTGGAGGATGCTTGCATCATGAACATACACATTCCCACCTCAAACCAAGGTCATTCTACCTTCAAAGAGGTCCTCAAATTTTCACACTGTTGTTGAGTCAGAGCTTTTTAATCTCATCCAACAAGCCACGAACACAGTCAAGCTCCCCCTAACTAAATAATAATTTACATGGTGAAGGCCTCACCATGACAAAATGGTCTGCATCTCACAACTGGATCACCATTAAATGTTACTACAACTACCATCTAGTGCCTATTTTGATAAGTGAACCATGGAGTTTTTTATACCACCAAATGATCACTATCCACAATGGCCCCTACACCAATTGAAAGTCTCACTTTTAGTTTGAAAACGCCTAGTTCTCCATGCCCACGATCATGGACAAACTCAAATAGCAATGGAACCAATTGCAACAACAACAAAATCCCTTCCAAAGACCTTTAATGTGCTCCACATCACTCTCCATGAAGACCACTACCAACTCTACACAGTGATGATGCAAACCATCTCCAAGATACATCGAGAACTCCAAAGCATTAGGAATGGTGGTAAGAGTCTTAGCATAGAAACTCTAGGTGACATGTTTAATTCTAGTAGGCAACACTGAGTCATGATTTTTTTTTTAAATTCCATAAAAGAAATTCTAAGACTACTCCATTTGATAGATACAAAACATTTAAAGTAGTGTGTAGGCAACACAAGGTTCAAAGCAGTGGAAATGATAAGATCCTAGAAGCAACACATAGGGGATTTCCCAAAAGCCTAGAACTCTAACCTATGAGTCACCCTTTCACAAAGGATAACTTCTTGGCCTAAGCACTAATGCCCCATCAACATGTGTTCTATCTTCTACAAATTCTATGTCAAAGTCCTTCCAAACAAACAGTGATGCCTGGTGCCTAACATCATCAACAACACCCAATCAAGATTCATTAAGGAAAGGAATATCACTAATGGCATCATTATAATGCATGAGAACATTCACTAAGCCAAGCCCATGCACAGTAAATTAGTGGTTGTCAAGCTTTATCTAGCAAAAGCTTGTGACAGCATCAGTTAGGAAGCTCTTCTTCATGCTATGCAAATCTTTCAATTTCCCAATTGCTAGACAAACATATTGCACTACATCTTCAACACAATCAAGTACAACATTTAGGTTCAACACACTGACTCAAAGTGGTTCAGCAATGAAACTATAACTATTTACCATCATTTCAACATGCTTCAATGCTTGCCTTACCAACATCAGCCTTGTCAAAACCTTTCCTTGGCCTAATCCCATAGAGTGGATCATCCACTTCTAGGAAAAGTCTATTGATAGCCTTAATAACATCATACTCTTGGCGTTCACAAGATAGAGTGACTCATCTCAATCCCAAGCTCATTGCCCAACTAAGTAACATTAAAGACCTCTGGACCAACTTGCACAGCATTAACACACAAGCTAACACCATCATCATTCCACAATTGAAAGGGCATGGGAGAGTTAAGACGACTATGCTCATCAAAACCTTAGTTCCCAAATCAACACCACTACGCCACTCAAACTTGGAAAATCCCTATTATCCCACAATTGCAAGTGTGCATGTGTCAAGCAACCCACTGCACAATCCTTACATGGGACAATTTGCAAAAGTGTTCCTTCCAAGTACCTAGTTGATGCTACCAATGCCAACAAGCATCTAAGTCCCTTGTACACAATTTTTATGAGTGTCATTACTTTGTGCACGCACATCTTTTCTTTTCCCAAAAAAAGCAATCAACACATGATTTGGCATATCACCTTGTCATCAATGTTTTGTCAAGTGGAAACGCATGACACAATGGAAAACCTCCCTTTGGGCAAATCTATGGAAACAACACACCACTATCATCTTTCAAAACAAATAGTGTATTCATCTAGAGAGTTTGGCTATTCGCATTCTCTTGCTCATTGGTGAGTGGAGTTTTCTTGTTCACAAGTCCCAACTTGTAGACATGGATTGCTTTGTTGTTCTTCACAAGTTGGCAAATTCCTATACTATGTGGGCTTCCCTTTCATCGCATCCCTTATGCCCATGGGTGGAATAGATTCCTTCTTAGCTTTCTCCATGTCATTTTTCCATGGGAGCGACAACCATGCACACATCAAATGACCAATCACTTTTCATTGAAGACAAAAAGATGAAGGTCACGATGGCATCCATGGCCACTGTCACAAGCTTCCCTATGAATGGGAACATGTTCTTGAAGAGCATGTCAAGCAAAATAAATGGATAGATAGATAGATATAGCAAGGGGTTTTTCAAGACAGGAGCACTCTTACAAGACACAAAGGCACATATCAACAAGTGAACTTTGTGGAACCCTAGCACTCCATAGCTAAGGTGGTAAGCAAATTCCCTTTCTATCAAATGGCAAACCAGTTATCGAGTAGATAGACTTGCATGCTTTGGTCTTTGAAGAATGGACCAACCATCAACATTCCAACATTTCTAGAAGACAAAGTGTCAAAGGTGATTACAAAGGCTTAAATTGCAAGGGTGTCAATATATAAAGATGAAGACCTTGGTGAGGCCCTCACCCAACACCAACCATTATGGAGGTGGACATCAACCCCAAGCATAAGCAACTAGCACTACACTTCATTGACCACTTTTCGTGTGGCCAAGACAAAGGAGAGGGTTCATCCTCCAAGACCCATAAATCGGAGAAAAAAAAACTCAATGCCAACAACACCATGAGTGTTGCAGAGAACACCCTTAACCCCAAGTAACCCCAAAAGAAAATCAAGCATGAGGCAAAACCTTAGCCAATTCACAGTGGCACAAACATTGCATTCTTGTGCAAGATGAGGCCTTTGCTTCAAAGGAGACCTTGTTTGACTTGAGAGAAACCCAAGACACCGCAATGCATACACAATGTAATAGCCAAAAGCAGCAAGACTCATATGGTGAGGGCCACTAACCAAGAACACATATGACTTGCAAAGCCCTTGGCAATGGCTCAAGGAGCTCCCCATCACCACCCAACAACCCCTATTACCATTCAAGATGACGAACCCTACAACTAGCTCAATCCCACCCCCAACCTCTAATGTATCCACCCTAATCTCCAATGCCCTCTAAGACTTGAACCTCCTAATCTCTACCCTCCAACCCCCATTACCCATGCACCTGTTTGCTCATCCCCAACCCTGGATCAAATAGAATCCCCTCCCCGAGCTCAATGGCACAAGACAATCCTATGCCTAAATGACCAAGTTAGACCCAACACCTATTGACTTACTGATGATCAAAAAGCCCCACATGGAAGATGTTGAAAGGCATTCTTAGATCTTTGAGATGATGCAAGGAAAAGGGCATAGCTATCACCCACTCTCTGGTAAGGATAAAGTCATTGACTTGATTGCCACCAAAGAATAGTTCAACATCCTGGTCCCTCAAGGTCATCACACTGCCTAAACCAAATTCTGCCAAAACATTCGTAACCTAGTCTAGGTTAATACTGTGATTAACCAACGAGTTCTCAACTTGTCGATCTGAACATTGTTCTAGTCACCCACCCATCTATTATATGTGATGTGAACCATGTTGGTCTAGTATCCTTTGTACAAGTGTTCATTTTTTTGTGTATCCCTCACCACCATGTTTGTTCTTTAAAGTTTAAAATGTAATGTCTATTAGCCTCTATTTTTGCATGCATCCTAAAAAGAGGCTTTTTGTTGCTAGCTTTAAGAAGACTCTAGTTCTTGCAAGGTTTTTGGCATTCCTCCTTGAACCCCTAATGTAAGTTGTTTTGTACTTATTTTCTCTATACATATTCTATTAATGCAAGCTTATTGGGCTTCTCTCAAAAAAATCTAAAGAAGCCCTAGTACTAAAAATGGAGACATGGAGAAACACCCTAGAATCAAAGGGATTGAAGATTAGAAGAAGTAAAATAAAATACATAGAGTGCATTTTTAGTCAAAAAGCAAAGAATGACAACATGAATAATTCAAAACCAAGTTACTCAATGTAAGCAATTCAAATACCTAGATTCACTTGCTCAAATGGGCAATGAAATTAACAATGATGTGCCAAACAGAATTAAAGCAAGATGGATGAAATGGCAAGAAGCTACTAGTGTGCTTTGTGATATGAGAATCCCTCCTACGTTGAAGATAAAGTTCTACAAAACTTCTATTAGACCTACAATCCTTTATGGTGTGGAATGGTGTCCTATCAAAAAGCAGCAAGCTCAATACATACATGTGGCAAGCATGCAAATGCTAAGGTGGATGTTAGATGTCACTATAAAAGATCAATTCAAGAACTATTATTAGGGGAAAATGAAAGCAACACCCATGGATAAGAAGATTAAGCAAAGTCATCTAAGATGTTTTGATCATATGCTAAAAAGACCGAAGAATGCAATTATTAGAAGAGGTTGCTTTATTAAAGTTGAGAGAAAATAACAAAGAGGTAGACCTAAACATACATTATTTGCAAGCATAAAGAAAGATATCCAAAATTTAAATATCAATACTTATTTTGGTCCTAATAAAAGTGAATGCTGAAAAAGAATTCATACAGCCAACCCCATGTAATTGGGATAAGGCTAGGATGATGCTGAAAATGATGAATCTTTTTTGACTTATTCAAACAAAATTGAAGTGTAAATCTTGTTTCATTCATTGCAATGACATGCTAATTATTTCCAAATAAAATAGATCTAGAACATGGCCATATCCCAAATTGAAGCCTTCTATGTCCCCTGTAGCTCAAGAACACTGCATGTAGTTGATTGAATCCAGTCCAAGGCACATCACCCTCTTGATAACTTAAAGCCCCTTTAGGCAAAATGGGGAGGTAAGGTGGTGCTCTCTCTCCCTTCTTCACATATTACAACATTAATTAATTGATGTTGATTATATTATTTTAAATCTAGAAATAGTAATTTGTTCAAACACATCGACTTGTCGCATGAGCTACACAAACATAAACTGAAACCTTTGATTCTACTTGTAGATATCTTTTAACACAGAATGGTGCATATTGCAGTAATAGTACAAATTTGCAAATTATAAAGGAAATGACTCTGGTACAGAAATACTCAAAATAATCTACAATGCACAACCCCATTCCATGTTGTGATAACTTTTGAAATTCATAAATAATAATTTTTAAGAGTTTGAAATCCCCTTTCAAACTCAGATTACTTCATGGATGCATGACAGTCTACTTTAGTTTTAAAAATGACTTGTTAAACATTTTAAACACTTGTTAATCATACTGACTCCTTCAAATCTAGTATCTTATAAATGACATTTTGAGTCTCTCCAATTTCTCAACAAAGTAATTCTCACCTCAATACCAATAACTTCTTGAACTCCATACATATTATACAGACCACACACGATCTCTCTAATGACAGTATTAAGTCCTGGACATAGCCCACCACATGTTACTACACATGCTCGCACCTCATCTGGCTGAAAATAAACCTATTCAAACAAAACAACAATTAAAAATCAATATTTAAATCTGCAAAGATTACAGGAAGCCTGCTAGAAAATTTACATACCCTTTCCCGAGGTCCTGCACGACGAAAATGAACACCTCTTGGTTTGCTTGCTTGAACAACAATCTAAAACATGGTAACAGTCTCGTGGGTTTAGAAAACTGAATACAGAAAGCAAGTGCACAAAGAATAATAAAAGTTATGGTAGAAATGAAAAAGTCATGGCATGATATCGTGTCTCACATCCTTTGCAACAACATCATTAGGATCAACAAAGTATTGCCTGAAAATATTCAGATGAGCAAAATTAGCACCCAAGAAAAAGCCCAACTTTATTAATAAGCATATTACAATAGTTGAATGTGTACTTTCTCTAAAACAATATCAATACACTAGCAAAATCACTGCTTGTATCTTACATTGCAGTTGAGTAAGCTGGGTTGTTCTGCAGAGGATTTTCATAAGTCTGCAACACAATGAAGGAGCAAGAAATGAAGACAGAATACCAAATGAGTTTTTAAAATGCCTTAAATTGCTCCTAAAATAAGGCCAAAACTAAATAAGGATAATCGATGCTATTTGATAAGGTATAGAAAAAAAATGTTTGGGAAGAAACGAAGGCATCTACTAATATTTAAAAAATCTGTTCAATGTATCAAACATGAAAGTGTAAAGCCGATAACTGCAAATGGTAGTTATTAAAAACATGCGGGCGAGAAATGGAGTCCAATCTACCTGAACTGAATCAACTATGAATAATATCAGCTTGCAAATCAACCTGATTTTGCCTCTGTAAAGGCTGTGTGTTCTAAACCTAACTGCCCCATATAGATGAGAGAAGCTGTAGAACTACAGCTATAGGTAACTAAATTAATATTACGCTAGCCCCACTGCTAAAAGACAATATGCGTCACAATATTTGTTTTCCTGGTATAGAGTCTAGTTTCTGGAATAGTGACAAGCAAGATTTTGTTTCATGATCCTCTACGCGAATTGGTGACAAGCTTATTCTTTATGATTACTTTGTTTTGAAGCTTGTCTGTACTTCCACAGTCCCATATTTCAAGAAAATACCAAAGATATTGAGTTATGGTGGTTATTTATAACTCAATATCTTCAGTATATGGAACAGAATACTGATAACTGAAATATAACGATTCCTATGACCTCTTATAGGAGTCAATCCGAAAGATTCCTATAATCCTAACCAGTAAATTGTAATAATTATTGATTCATTTGAAAAAATCAAATATAAAGTTAGTAAAATCGCACCTCACTGCTTCACCTACCTCACCACTTCTATAATTCGTCTCTTGCATCATTTGAATAATGACTTTCAATGAGTTCTTTCCATGGTAATACTCACCTGTACATCTGCTATGCGAATTCTCAAATTTCAACGAAGCTCTAGTCGATGAACATAAAAGAATGCTGTTTGTTGCTGAGGCATCCCTTAAACACATTGGTTTTACTAGCTCTTTCAACTTAAGTAGTAATAGAAACTCTTTTGCCGTTTTATATTTACCTTAAACTGCGTAATCGTTTCCTTCTATACTAAATTCACACTTGCAAAGACCACATTAACATTATGTTTGGAAAGAAAACTGCAATAGCTACCAAAACAGTCAAAAACGAAGGAGAAACAGTACTGTAAGACAAGTCATAAATCGCTTACAGGCAAGTTCGGTAGAAAGTCGGTCAAATGAGGAACATCTTCGAGAACAAATCCTCCTTCGCCTTTTTCAATCTTAATGCCGCATCTGGCGACTCTTAAACGGTTTCGTTTCAAAGAACTCGAGCGATTCGATTGAGTCTGTGTAGGTAGAGGCGATCTTCTGAAACGTGTATGATCCAAACTAGTTTTCAGACTGTGCTGTGAAATTGTGCACATCACAGGCCGCTGATCGATTACAGACCAATGGCTGGCTGAATCCTTGGAGATTGCATCCGACATGAACAGGTACACGGCTGCCATTATGGCTTGCAAGAAAAATGTTACACCAGAAAAGGATCAGTGCACCGTCGTAACTTCCGAAACGATCAACAGATGATCCCAAACAGTTTACTTGGATCCTGCATATGTGGCCGCTTTCAATGCAGACTCGCGGGAATTTTACAAAATTTGGTCTCGTATCTAGAAATGGGCAAGCTATTACGATTCCGACACACTAAAGAATGTATTTTGAATTTCGAGAGAAAGCGTACCCACTGGTAAAAAGAAAATAAGGGTGAACGCAAGGGAAAATGTAAGTCACGGTAAATTGTCGTGGCTGCACGTGGCCATGGAATGTTAAAAAGAAAATAGAGGTGAACCCAGAAAAAAATGTAAATCATGGTAATTTATAATACGCTGGCCGCATGGATAGGGTATTGACGTCTGTGTTGTGTTCAGGTTGAAAACATCGATGTTAAAGCACCGCAATGAGTCATTGAGTATATATTTGCACGACGAGAGGGCATCCATGACCTATAGACATGTAAAGCATTTGAAGTTTGGATAAACCTAACAATTGGATTTGCGGTTCATCTACAAGTGTTTCAAGTTATGTGATTATTTGAAAGGCTTTCTCTATAATGATATCATGGAAATTTCAATAGTTCCCTCCTTAACGATTAAAGATAAGCTACAACGCATATCTAAACTTTGTTTGGTAAAGATAAATGATTTGGCTGTGGTTTTGTTAGTAGAACTAATTTCTCCAAATTTTTTCTCCGTTACAAGGGATCTTAATTTGCTATCAACTTTTTTTACTAATGCTGAAATTTCTATCTCTTCTATTAATGAAGCAAGTTTTATTGGTTATCATAATGTAGATTTACAAAATACAAATATTGTCTTTGAGTGATGTTGTTGTTGCAAATAAGATGGTTGATTTTGTTCTTTCCAATGATGTATATGAATCATTAGCCGTAAATCTTACATCAAAATATCTATTTATTCAATTTTTATACTACTTACATCATAGTTGAAGTTTCACTTCACAATTAAACGATTTCATTTAAAAGCATAACATTCAAGTCAATCCCTATAGTCCAAATAGGACTTTATAACTCAACATTGGCCACTAGAGTCAAACTCAAGACTTGGAGTTTTCAAATCAAGAGTCTTACCACTAGGCTAACACCTCATTGTTAAAGTAATGTTTCAATATTGTAGCATGCCCTAAATATATAGTCATTTAAACATAAACACGTAGTGTTGATTATTGGAGAGTGGGGATGTTGTATCCCAAAAAATATTAATAACTAGCTTAGATATATATATATATATATTGGTCGAGATGATTTAAAAAAAATGATGTTAACCAAGCCCGACTACT
>MNCI01008509.1:106806-122602 GCA_015680685.1 Gnetum montanum
CCTAATCATTCCATCTTGGTCCATCCTTCTTCATTTTGGGGACAATGAACACAAAATTAATTTTAAGTTTTAAGAATGTCAAGAATATCACTGTACCCTCGAACAGAACCTCTTATTTGTAGAATGGATGAGTGGGTGTAATGGGTTCACTGTCCAAATAATTGATCACTTGAGACTCGATAACATAGAACACACCTTAACCAACAAGCCACATGAGTGTTTTATTTGTAGATGAGATTACTTATAAAAAGATAAAAAGACAAAAAGACATAAAGATAAAATAAGAAATTGAAAAATTCAAAATTGGAAAACAAAAAATTGTAAAATTAAAGAAAATGAAAAATATTTATTAATCATGCTTATTATTAGAATGGGGGATATCCCCCATAACTAAATGGTTGAGCATGGCGAGGATTAATAATTGAAAGATGAGGATCCTTGCATGTTAGAAATATTGAAACTTGGTCATACTTACCCCATTGGGGTTCACACACCTGATTATACTAAGCATAGTGGGGCAATTTATAAGATGTGATTCCTGGGTAAAGAGTTGACCCACTATGATACTTGAGATTGTAAGATGGTATGCAAGGATCGAGATGTCGTCCTCCATGGCTGTATTCATTGGGTCGTATGGTTGTTGGAGTGTTAATTGGTGGCCCTGATGAAGTGACACGAGGCGTTGGGTTTGAGGAGAAGGATGCACCATAGTGTTGGACTTGTGTAGAGTTGGAGAATGCAGTGGCCTTGGAATTGTGTTGTCCCTTCCTACAGTCATGTCTAAAGAAGGGATGCCTCTGATGTTAAGGAGGTCTCTCACTGCTGTTAGCAATAGTAGCATAAGTAACGTTCGTGGGTGGTTGCTGTGGTGCAGACACTTCAGGAACAGTTGGTGGCGATTTAGAAGGAGGGGAAGGATGAGAATGTTGAAATTTAGGAGAAGTGTAAGGTACACAAGGCGATGGTTGTGTTGAGGACATGGGCTGATAGCATCGAGGAGAATAATAATGCAGCGAGATAGAGTATGTTGACCTAGTTGGGGAAACAGGATGTTGGACTAGTGATGAGTCATGGTCTGTCAGGCCAAGTTATCAGAGCCTAGTTATTGAAGCCCAGTTATCGAAGCCCTAATACAAGATATGGTCTGTCAGGCCCGGTTATCGAACCCCCAATATTGTAGCCGCGATATCGCATCAGTCGCGATATAACGTACGCGATATCTCAGCTACGATATCGCGTCCGCCTCAATTTCTATAAATAAGAGGCAGCTTTCCTTATTCTAGCAGTTAGTTAGTCAGTTTTAGAGTTAGTTTTAGTTTTCATTTTTTCTCAACCCTTTTCCTCCCAATGTATGCCCGTAGTGTGGTGAATGTAATTGTACGGCATCCTTTATTTAAGTGTGACATACTCGAACACACACATGACTAGAAATAAAGATCAAGATTACTTCATCATTGTAGCATTCACTTAGCTTAATCATTTAATTAATTGTTATTTACTACTTTCTTAGTTAATACCTTCTTACCCTAAACTCCTGTTAAACGTAGAATGAGTACGACTTGATTACGAGCATTTAAGTGTGACTACTTGGTAACCTAGTAGCGTACCTAGGATCTGCGCTTGGTAATCCCAGTGGTAGTTATGCATGAAGTCCAAGATGTGTACGAATGATTGAGGAATGGATGCTCATCACACTTAGGCTAGCGTAGATTCTCTCTCACCCTTTCTCTCTTAGCTTAGTTAATATTATCTTCCATTTTCTTTAGGAGTAGCACTAGCATAGAAACACATCATACACCTCACTCTGGACTAAACCATACGTGACAAAGTTAACACTAGTCTAGATGGGAAGACAACGAGCTGCGACCTAAGAATAATTGTCTAGATACCACAACTAGCCCATCTGCGGAGTTCAACCGGATCGTGTGGGAAACACTCGTATTTGTATGGTTGAGTGTAGGGGTACCTCGTCGCTCATCACTGGCGCCGTTGCCAGGGATGGTGCTAGTTATCTAGATTAGTTATATCATACAAGGTCACTGTATAGGAATTAACGGTATATCTTTTACGAAGAAATAATTATAAAAAGTCACATATAAGTTCACACACAATTTCACAACCATGCCTCTCCTACAAGACTATGATAACGCCGCACCAAGTGAGGAAATTCATTGGAGGACCAACGAATTATATGACAATGAAGATTGGCGTACACAACCTGAAGTGGGGGTTTCTTATAAACATGAACGAAGTCAACATCGTCCCAATGCACAAAAGCATAACTTACCCGATGACGATGAACCCCTACTGGCCACGTCAAGTCTAACGCAAATACAAGAGGCTATTCAAATCTCCTGTAGGCATTGTAAAGAGAGTTGTCTACCCAGGATCGATTTAAACAACTTCCCTAATTGCTCAAGAGGCTTTGACTTAGATCTGCATCAACATTTACAAGCGTTCTATGATGTTTGCGCATGGAACAACATTGATAATGGTTGGCAAAAACTCAAGCTCTTCCCTATGACACTCGTTGGCCAAGCCAAAGTATGGTATAGATCATTAAAACCAAATTCAATATGATGTTGGCCAACAATGGTAGAACTCTTTAGCGAAAGATATCAAACCTATGCAAGAGTGTCAGCCTTGAGGAAACAAATCCAAGAGTGGAAACAAGCACAACATGAACCCTTGGACATGGCCTTAGAAAGATATTATGCACTGTTAAACAACTGTCCAGGCCATGGGTTCTCCGAGGAAAGGCTAATATACCATATCATTGATGGGCTTCGTGATGCAACAAGAGAAACCCCAGGGATGTATGCCCAAGGTCAACCATACGAACTATGAACACATCAAGTCCAAGAGCTTATTAAGTGGGTAGCAAAAGAAGAAGGAGAAATGGTTAGATGGGAGAGTGTTGAAAAACATCAACATGGCCAAAATCTCAACTTAACAAAGGTCCATAATCACAAAAAGGAGAAATCAACCTATCACAAAGAGAAAGAATCATATTTGCTAGTACAATAATTGTTAGAGGAAGTTGAGGAAAAGATCAATAAGATGTTGGAATGGACACATAAAAAGTGTGGAGAATTTATTGATATTATTGGAGATAGAGTTTTGACAACCCAAGAAGCAGGACAAAACATTAGACAATCAGAAAGAAGGGATGAAGGAAATAAGATCTCAACTGCCAATCACACGTATGAATGCAACATTTGCTTGTACGATCACCCCAAGGATCAATGCCCAATCTTGTTACATTTATATGAGCATTGGGGAAGCACGTTACATCCCGCATTCGTACAAAGATATTGTGTTCGATCACAATGGCAACAATCCCAATCGTGGGGGAAGCCACCCCTAAACTGGAGGCACCCTTCATATCATCTGAATCCAAACGCTTATCTAGTTCAACATCTTGTTTCCCCAACTGGGTCAACATACTCTATCTCACCGTATTACCATTCTCCTCAATACTATCAGCCCATGTTCTCAACACAAACACCACCTTGTATACCTTACACTTGTTTTAATTTTCAACATTCTCATTTTTCCCTCCTACATCGCCACCAACTGTTCCTAAGGTGTCTACACCATAGCAACAACCCATGAACATTACTTGTGCTACTATTTCCAACAGCAGTGAGAGACCTCAGCAACATCGAAGGCATCTCTTCTTTAGAAATGAACCTAGGAAGGGATAATACAATTCCAAGGCCACTACATCCTTCAACTTAGCACAAGCCCAACACTATGGTGCACCCTTCTCTTCAAATCCAATGCCTCATGTCACTTCATCAAGGCCAGCAGTTAACACTCCAACAACCATACGGCCCAATGAATACAACCATGGAGAGTGACATCCCGATCCTTGCATACCATCTTATGGTCCCAAATATCATAGTGGATCAACTCGTTATCCGGGAACCACATCTCATAAATTGTCCCACTATGCTTACTATAATCAAGTGTGTGAACCCCAATGGGGTAAGTATGACCAAGCCCCAATATTTCCAACATGCAAGGATCCTCATCTTCCATTTGTTAATCCTTGCCATCCTCAACCGTTTAGTTATGGGAGATATTCCCCATTCTAGTAATAAGCAGGATTAATAACCACTTTTCATTTTCTTTAATTTTACAACTTTTTCTTTTTCAGTTTTTCATTTTTCAATTTCTTATTTTATCATTTTGTCTTTTTGTCTTTTTACATTTTTTATAAGTAATCTCATCTATGAATAAAACACTCATGTAGCTCTTTGGTTGAGGTGTGTTCTATGTTATTGAGTTTCGAGTGATCAACTATTTGGACAGTGAGCCCATTACATCCACTCATCCACTCTATAAATAAGAGGTGTTGTTCAAGGATACAGTGATATTCTTGACATTTTTAAAACTTAAAATTAATTTTTGTGTTCATTGTACCCAGAATGAAGAAGGATGGACCAAGAGGGAATGATTAGGGTGTGACATCAAGGGGACTTGAGGATTCTCTTTGCTGACGTCTATGGGAGTTATCATGCAACATGGTCGTACTAAGATCCTTGTAGATCTAACGAAAAATGGGAGTAAGAGTAATCATAAGGGCACTCAAAAATCCAATGTTGTTCTAGGGGATCCCACTAGAAAGACATGCACCCATGCCTAATGGTTGGTGGCTTCTTTGGACTCAGCAATCGAAAAAAGGAAGAAGAAAAAGAAAAAGAAAATGAAAAGAAAAGTGCCACAAAATAAAAATCACTCCCCCCTTGAAAAAAATGCCAAGTGATCGTACACCTTGTTGTTATGGTACTCTCATAGTTGCTCATCATGGGATGAAACAATGCGATGTCACTGATTAGAGGAATGGACGTGGTCCTAATCTTGGAACGATGGGTTAATGACACATTAATCATGCTTTACACACAGGATTTACTATGCCCTGGGTTAGTTACCTCATGTCCCAATCTCTACAATACCTTTTATACCCCGTCTCATCTCGTTGTCCATGTAATTGTTGCTCATGTCTCGTATAGCGTAGAATTCTTACCTCATCCCGATGATATTTACATGTGTGTGTTTTGTGGAACCAGTGCGGATTACATTTAACCTTTCGAGTGCCCACGGACACTTTTAAGTGTGGTTATGCAAGGGCATTAAAGGTTGGAACCTGCTTTGGGGAGGACCCACTTGCGTAATTTTTGTAATTTGCACTCATGACCCATCTTCCACACACCATTTATTACCCTTAGCATATTGCTAAGGATTTTCTTTCCCTTATTACTATCCCTCCGATTCAACTTTCCTATGAACCATCACATAGCCTTTTTCTCTACCATTCGAGGTCCTTATTGATAAATTCCACATCATCATAATTTTTGTGCCTTCAGAATTAGTTGAATTACCTTGGAACCCTTTAACAATCTTCTAGATGTCCTTAGTTTACATCGTTTAATTTGAAAAAAATATTAAAAATTCGGTACATTCTCTAAGTGCCTAACTTCGATGAAAATATATATACGTGACCCTCCCACAACACTTACCATCATTTTCCACTATTCACGCAGGGGAGTTTTTCGAATTTTTCTCTACAACTTGCGATTGTGAGACCCTTGCTTTTATACCTATATCTCGCTCGCTAGTACTCTGATTTTCATTTCGTCTGAACCTACTTGAACCCGAAGTGTTCAGCTTAGTTATGGGGGAGGGGCACATGCCAAATAGCACATAAATTTTTTGAAATTCATCATCATCCGAAGGACATCTTTAAGGGTAATTAGTTGTAAAATTAAGAATAAAATGTGTCAAAAATAATTTCATCCCCTTAGCTATACCAAAAAATTAAATTTGGAAACCACCTAAGCAAAGAGGACTCAACATTATAATCTCTCAGGGACATGTTCTTCCAATAATTAACATCACACGGAAATAAAGTAAATCTAGTAAGGCAAGCAGTAAGGTATAACCTAACCTGGGTAACAACCTTACTAATGATTGGCCTCGTGTGATTGTAGATGGCCTCGAAACGTGGACAACAGGAAAGTTCTGCTCAAGGTGCAATCAAACGACCTAGGAGAGGAGGAAGACAAGATCCTACCAAACAACATGCAGAGTAAGGGGAACAATCATTTAGCATCCACCAAGAGGACCCTACTACTGTACAATCAAGGCAGGCAGAAGAAGGAGCAACTGCAGCAGCTGAACAGGGACAACATCTCATGTTGCCCTAGGATTGTGTTTAGGCCATTCACGAGAAGTCCACATTCACTATAGTGATTTTGGAGTTAAACTTTGGATCGTTTGCAGAGTTTGCTCTGGAGGCCGTTAGGGATCACCTCATAGGGTCCCCGTTATGGCCTATCCTCTCTAAAAGCGGTGCTTGGTATTTAGGGGAAATGTACCATAAAGAAGAAGGCACCACAATTAACAATTGTGGTGTGATTGTTGATTTCTCTGTTCAAGCCATTTCAAAAGTATTAAACCTCCTGAATACAGGGCCAAAGGTTGCTCAGAACCAGCTAGACACTTTCAAAACAGAGCAACTTAATAAACTGTTAACAAAGAATAAAAGGGTGGTGGAAGAAAAAGAGAAGGCTGATTGGGATGCCTCTATGGCACAAGCACAAACTTACATGCATGCCAAGGTACTTAAGGCCTTACAAGAGGAGAAACTCCAGGCCATACTTCAACACCATCAAATTCGAAGACCTGGAGCACAAGAAAAGGGAAAAGCACCCGTGGAGGAGCCATCGCCAACACCACCAGGAACTACATAAGTTCCATCACTTTTGTAGCAGTAGTATTTTTTTTTGCATTCTCTATGTTGTGTCTTAATTTTTCTTCGATTCCACACTGTGGCATAAATAAATTCCTAGTCAGTCAATAATCCCATACCTATCCACTGTGTAATCAATGGAGCTTATTCTCTCTGTAACTCGAGGATAAGTTGTTATTTAGTCATGGGGGTACGATGAGTCATGGTCTGTCAGGCCTAGTTATCGGAGCCCTGATACAAGATATGGTTTGTCAGGCCTAGTTATCGGACCTCCGATATCGCAGTTGCGATATCGCATCAGCGATATTGCATCAGCCGTGATATCGCGTATGTGATATCTCAGCCACGATATCGCGTCTGCCCCGCGATATCGCTTACACAATATCGCAGCCTACCTCAATTTCTATAAATAAGAGGCAGCTTTCCTTGTTCTAGGAGTTAGTCAGTTAGTTTTAGAGTTAGTTTTAGTTTTCATTTTTCTCTCAACCCGTTTTCCTCCCAGTGTATGCCCGTAGTGTGGTGAATGTAATTGTATGGCATCCTTTATTCGAGTGTGACGTACTTGGACATGCAGATGACCGAAAATAAAGATCAAGATTACTTCATTATTGCAACATTTACTTAGCTTAATCATTTAATTAATTGTTATTTTCTGTTTTCTTAGTTAATATCTTCTCACCCTAAACTCCTGTTAAAATGCGAAATGAGTACAACTTGATTACAAGCATTTAAGTGTGACTACTTGGTAACCTAGTAGCATACTTAGGATCTGCACTTGGTAATCCTAGTGGTAGTCGTGCATGAAGTCCAAGATGTGTACGGATGATTGAGGAACGGATGTTCATCGCACTTAGGCTAGCTTAGACTCTCTCATTTTCTCTCTTAACTTAGTGAATATTATTTTCCATTGCCTTCAGGAGTAGCATTAGCATAGAAACACATCATACACCTCACTCTGGATTAAACCATACGTGACAAAGCTAATACTAGTCCAGGTGGGAAGACAGCGAACTGTGACCTAAGGCTAACTGCCTAGATGCCACAACTAGTCCGTCTGCGGAGTTCGACCGGATCGCGCATGTAATGCTCATATTCATATGGTTGAGTGTAGGGGTACCTTGCCACTCATCAACTAGATAAGCATTTGGATTTGGATGCAATGAAGGGTGTTTTTAGTTTAGGGATGGCTTCCCCCATGACTGGGATTGTTGCCACTGTGATCGAACACAGTATCTCTGTATGAACTCTAGGTGTAACGTGCTTTCCCAATGCTCATATAAATGTAACAAGATTGGGCATTGGCCCTTGGGGTGATCGTACAGGCAAATGTTGCATTCATACATGTGATTGGCAATTGAGCTCTTATTTTTTTCATCCATTCTTTCCGATTGTGTAATGATATTTTGTCCCGCTTCTTGGGTTGTTAAAACTCTATCTCCAATAATATTGATATATTCTCCACACTTTTTATGCATCCATTCCAGCATCTTATTAATATTTGCCTCGATTTCCTCTAATGATTATTGTATTGGCAAAGATAGTTCTTCCTCCTTGAGATAGGTTGATTTATCCTTTTTATGATTATGGACCTCTATTAAATTGAGATTTTGGTCCCGTTGATGTTTTTCAACACTCTCCCATCTAGCCATTTCTCCTTCTTCTTTTGCTACCCACTTAATAAGCTCTTGGAACTGATGGGTTCGTAGTTTGTATAGTTGACCTTAGGCATACATCCCTAGGGTCTCTCTTGTTTCATCACTAAGCCCATCAATGATATGGTACATTAGCCTTTCCTTGGAGAACTCATGACATGGACAGTTGTTTAACAGTGCATAATATCTTTCTAAGGCCATGTCTAAGGGTTCATGTTGTGCTTGTTTCCACTCTTGGATTTGTTTCCTTAAGGCTGACACTCTTGCGTAATATCTTTCGTTAAAGAGTTCTACCATTGTTGGCCAACGTTGTATTGAATTTGGTTTTAACGATCTATACCATACTTTTGCTTGGCCAACGAGTGTCATAGGAAAGAGCTTGAGTTTTTGCCAGCTATTATCAATGTTGTTCCATGCACAGGCATCGTAGAAGGCTTGTAAATGTTGTTGCGAATCTAAGCCATAGCCTCTTGAGAAATTGGGAAAGCTATTTAAATCGAGCCTAGGTAGGCGGCTCTCTTTACGATGCCTACGAGAGATTCGAACAACCTCTTGTATTTGCATTAGGCTTGTAGTGGCTAGTAGGGGTTCATCATCATTGAGTAGGTTATGCTTTCGTGCGTTGGGACGATGCTACCTTAATTTATGTTTATAAAAAACCCCCACCTTGGATTGCATACTCCAATCTTCATTGTCATATAATTCGTTGGTTCTTTAATGAATTGCCTTACTAGATATGGCATTATCGTAGTCTTGTAGGAGAGGCATGGTTGTGAAATTGTGTGTGAATTTGTATGTGACTTTTTTTAATTATTTATTCCTAAAAGATATATTGTTAATTCTGATACAGCGACCTTGTATGATATAACTAATCTAGATAACTAGCACCGTCCCTGGAAACGGCGCCAATGATGAGTGGCTAGGTACCCCTACACTTAACCATACGAATATGAGCATTTCACGCACGATTCGGTTGAACTCCATAGATGGACTAGTTGTGGTATCTAGACGGTTACTCATAGATTGCAATTCACTGTCTTCCCACCAGGACTAGTATTAGCTTTGTCATGTATGGTTTAGTCCAGAGTGAGGTGTATGATGTGTTCCAACACTAATGCTACTCCTTGAGATGATGGGAAATAATATCAACTAAACTAGGAGAGAGAGTGTGTGAGAGAGAATCTAAACTAGCCTAAGTGTGATGAGCATTTGTTCCTTAATCATTCGTACACATCTTGGACCTCCTACACGACTACCACTGGGATTAGCAAGTGCATGGCCTAGGTACGCTACTGGGTTACCAAGTAGTCACACTTAAATGCTCGTGATTAAGTCGCACTCATTCCGCGTTACTAGGAGATAAGGGTAGAGAGATATTAACTAAGAAAGTAGTAAATAACAATAAAAATTAAATAATTAAGCTAAGTGGATGTTGCAATGATGAAGTAATCTCGATCTTTATTACCGGTAATGTGCTTGTCCAAGTATGTCACACTCGAATACGGATATTGTACAATTACAATCATCACACTATGGGCATGTACTGGGAGAAATGGATTGAGAGGAAAAACTGACAAAAAGTCCCTACCTTAGTATAAAAAACTACTCCCTACCAAATTTGCCTACCTCTTATTTATAGATGAGGAGACAGGTTGTGATATCGTGTATGCGATATCGTGTCTAGGCTGTGATATTGCATACGTGATATCATGGGTGCAATATCGCAGCCAACAATCCATGACTCATCACATATGTACTAGCTATTCTAAGCTCATGGAAAGGTTTTTTTTGTTGCACATTGACCAACAGTTTCTTGTTTGGGCTCTTAGGTTTATATATTGTCATGGCCCCTAAAGGAAAAGTTGCATAAATAATATCAGGTCCTTCCCACAGTGTTTGAAATTTAGTACATTGTGGCACATGTGTGGGATTCCAGTAGAGAAGCTTATCTCCTAGTTGATATTTAACTTTCCTAATCCTTAGGTCATGACATTGTTTATTGAATGCCTTGTGCAATTCGTTAGATGACAGGGCAGCTAATCAGTTTTCATCTAGCAAGTTAAGGGTTAACTATTGTTTCTGTGCTAGATCAAGGTTGAGGTTGAGGGCAACCTTTGAAAAGTTCTCAATAAATCTCCTATAGTAGCTTGTATGTCCAAGGAATAACCGAATATCTTTGATAGTTTTCGGTTGATGGGTAATTCCTTGGATAACTTTGATTTTCTTAGGGTTAACCTCTATCCCTGTGTGTGAGATTTTGTGCCCTAGTACTATGCCCTCTTGGACCATTAAATGGCTTTTTTGCTAGTTGAGCCTCAAATTGGTTTCCACACATCTTTTTAACACTTGCTCTAACTGGTCCAAAGCTTAATCAAAGTTTGCTCCATAGGTGGAGAAATCGTCCATAAAGACTTCTACACCATTTTCTATCTATTGTTGGAAGATGCTTAGAACTAGTTGTTGAAATGTTGTAGAAGCATTGCACAAGCCAAACAACATCTATATGTATGCAAATGTTCCCCAAGGACTGGTGAACGTAGTATTGGCTTGGTCTTCTGGGGTATTTGTATTTGATTATATCTGCTATATTGATCTAGAAAACTGTAATAGCGATGCCCTGCGATGGTGTCTAAGACTTGGTCGACAAATGGCAATGGAAAGTCATCTTTGAATGTTTCCATATTTAGTAGCCTAAAATCTATGCACACCCTCTATTTGCCTCCCTTTTTAGGCATAATAACTAATGGGCTAACCCAGTCACTATCAACAATGGCGTATATGAACCTAGCCTTAAGAAGTTGTTCAATTTCTTTCTTAACTACTTGCTTCATCTTAGGGTTCAATCACCTCTGCAGTTGTCTTCAAGGCTTCATGGAGGGGTCAGTGTAAATTCTATGTTGGCATATCCTAGGATCTATTTGAGTTAATTTGGGATATGATCAAGCGAAGGCTTCTAATCATTTATTTATTACCTTCAGTAGTTCTTTTTGTTGAGGAGCAAGTTTAGCATTGATAATTACCGATTTTCGATTTTTAAGGAACGTGTATTCCATATCGGTGGGCAATGGTTTCAACTCAAGGGACTCCTACTTAAGTTTCTTAAGGATTTCCAACTTCCCTCAGTTGATATTTTCAATGTTAAGACTTGGAAGTTGGCGGTGGACTTGCTCTAATGCGTCTATGCTATTGATGTAAGCGTAGGTCAAACTCTCAGTTGGTTCCATGCATATGAGTGAACTACTTTCTTGATCAGCTGTTAGCTACTGGGTGCCTTCCTGTTGTGTGGCTGTTGCATACAGGCATCTTTGTATGTTGATCACTTATCCACACTGATTGCATGCAGGCAATGTTAAACTTTGCACAAACCATGACCTCTGCACGCAATTACATCCTGTGTCACTATATGCGATGCATAGAACTTTCTTCTTCTCGATCTCTTCGAATGTATTTTCCTTTGATATTCTAGGGAAAGATCGCGGATTCCTAGGTGTGCGTCAATGGTGCTTAGCCATGCTCTTCCCATTATGATTGGGAAGTCCCTCTTATCGTTGTTTACCTGAATCACTAGGAAGTCAGCTGGGTATGACCACCCACAAATAGTGGTAACAATATCTTCCACCAGTCCCAATTGGACAGTGATGGACTAGTCGGCCAACTCTAGACGAATGTTGCTCTTTTTCAATGGAGGTAGGTTCCATGCGCTGTACATTTCTTGAGAAATTAAGTTGACAATATAACCTGAATCTAAAAGAGCCTTGCACGGTTCATTTCTAGTGATTTGTAAGTATATCAAAGGACTCCCAAGATTAGAGAATTTCCTAAAAAGGTGGCCAGCTTTGATCCAATCGGTGATGGCATGTGTTAGCATGATCGTATCAGTTAAGTGCGGTGGTTGAGTTGAAGGGGGCTCCAAAGTTTTGATTAATACTGAGGCATCTAAGGAATCAGCCACTTGTGATTGTAAGAGTTTGGTTGGTCGATTAGTTGTAAAGAAAGGTCTTTTCTTCATGTGGTTGTTGGAACCAACAATAGGTTGAGAGTTAATAGCCCTTGTGGCATTATGTTGCTGCGGCTGGGTAGGGATTTCACCCTGCATAGCTGGAGTAGGTGGTAGTGGAGCTATTAGTGGAAGAGATGTGGTCGGATGAGAAGGATTATATGCTTGCAGGATATCATCCCTAGAAGAGGGAGTCCCATAATAATCATGGGCTTGGTAGTGAGGTTGAGGAGTAACGTGACTAGTAGAGTCACGTGGGGAGATTGCCTGTTGCATGTAATATCCATACGGGTTAAGTTGCCAGTAAGGATTCTATTGCCTTGGTGGTGGCATTCTCCATAATTGTGGGTGTTTCCACTATTGATATTGCTCAATCTGTTGTGGTGGAGTTCCATTGGGATAATATGTTAAGGGTTGGTGGAACTGTCTTGGGTTACCTTGAGGATAAGGTAACCTTTGGGGTGTTTGCCTTTTGTTTAATCGTGGGTTGAGTGCATACATCCTAGACTCCTGTAGATGTAATATTATAGGGCAACATCCTTTAGGATGGTCATATTAACATATCTCACATACACTATCATTGTTTGTTTTTGAATCCACAACCTCTTCAATGATGGCAACTTTTCCCTTACCCTTGCTATGTGCATGTTCAGCCTCTTTCTTTTTTCTTTTCTCACTACCTTGCTTTCTAGATTCCTCTACTATTTTAAGAACACTTTGAAATCTATTATTTAGGGAATCCCACATTTTCTCTACCTTTGCCGAAACTTCTGATGTCATCTTTTGGATAGGAAAAGTTTTCCTATTCACCATCTCTTCAAGTGGTGACTTTTCTTCATCCTTACAAAATTTTACTCCCCTCTTCTAAAGGAAAGGATCTTAGTTATACTCTTTTACACTTTCTCTCTTCCGTAGCTCACCTTCTTCCTTAGCAACTTGTTCCAATAGTCCTTGGATTTGATGGGACCTAAGCTCGGATAGTCTTCCTTAGGCATAAGTCCCAAGGGTTCTTCTCGTTTCATGCCTAAGCCCATCCACAAGATGGTGCAGTTGATCCCTTTGTAAATAACCATGGCCAGGACAACAGTGTAACAGTGCATAATATTGGCCCATGACAGCATCCAAGGGTTCATGTCCTCCTTGTTTCCAGCCTTGGATTTGCTTTCGTAGCTTGGACACTTAGGAGTACGTTTGGTACTTATCGTTGAATAATTCTAACATAGTACTCCATCTACAAATGGATTCTAATTCTAAGGACCGATACTAGCTTTTCGCTTCTTTAACTAGTGTCTGTGGGAACAACTTAAATTTTTGCCATTCGTTCTCTATGTTTTGTAAGGCACACGCATCATGGAATGCTTGTAAATGATTCCGAGGATCAGTGTTGTATCCCTCTTCAAATCATGGGATGTTGTTCATATCTAATCTCTTGATTCTACTATCTTTCTGATGCCTTGTTGTAATTCTATTAGCCTCAGTTATGTCTAACATACTTCAAGTAGTGAGTAGGGGTTCATTGTGATCATCTTGTTAATTGCGTCTATGATGCCTACGTTGTTCCCTACTCTCCCTTCTTCTATGTTGTGACTCTCTAGAGTGCCCTCGTCCCCTTTCCTGGCTATTTCGTCTATGAATTCCACTTTGCCTACCTTTATCTCCATGATCTTTTTCTTTATGACCGCGTCCGGATATTGAAGGAGAGGGTGAAGGAGATGATGAAGGTGAAGAAGAAGTAGAACCTTCACCATGACGGTGTCTACTACCTTCTGTTCTGCGGTCTTGGCCTCGATCACGATTATGATTAAAATGTCCATCTTTATAATGAGTTTGCGTCCCTTTTTCAGATCCATTGTGCCCATGGGTATTAGAGCCTGGGTTATGAATAGTGGAATGAAGGTTTTGATACACAATCCCTTGGCCAAAGTCAAGGGGAGGAACATCGTTGTATGGGAAATTGCCGGAGGTAGGTTCACCACCCTCGTTTTCACTTAAGACATGTGGGACATCCTAGGACCACTTACCCTTCAAAGACTTATGATGTCTCTCCTGTTGCAAGTTGATGTTGTGCCTCTGTGGGACGGTATTCTCTTGAGTCATGGTCTTGCATAATGTATTTTGCGTATAAGTGTGGCATGCCAATTCGTGTAAGAGTATGAAGAAGCATGCTCAGGACTGAACAATTGGGAGGTAACACTATGTTACCTTCTAAGTCTTGTCAACGTAGTTGTTTGTCTTGATGGAGGATAAAGGTGAAGTCTAGTATATACTCATCGGGATGAATATATACGACTCGAACTTGTTGAGGGATTAGCGGATCAACGTCATGGTGTATTACGCCGTCAATTATTTTCTGTTTCAGACCTAGGTGGTGAAACACTTTCGTACGAAGAATGAGACATGATTGTCTATTCAGTGTGCAATGTATTCTTATTTATTATTTTCTCAGTCAACCCTAATGGTTCGTTCCAATGATGTGAATGATTTCCTATGTTCTAGTTAGTGCACAAACAACCTAGTCTTTGGCAACAGCATCAATGATGAGTGGCGAGGTACCCCTACACGCAACCATACGAATACGAGCGTTTCATGCACGATTTGGTCGAATTCCAAGACTAAGTGCTTATGTGCCCTTGTGGAACAAGGACGAGTTTGTTGATAGTTGTCTTACCAAACTTACTTGGATGTCATGATTGTATGGTTAAGTAACCTTGAGGCATATAATTTTTATATCTTTTATGTTTTTATGTCCTGTGATAATAGGGAACGAGAGAGATAACTAAGTGATTAATTTAACTTAACTACTGATTAACTAGGCTTTAACTAATCCTAACACCAGTATTCGTTCTCACTTGCTGTACACATCGTGAACCAGTGCAACACTATTGGGATTACCAAACGCTAATTGTTACTGGGTTACCAAGTGTTACATGCATGCTTGAAGTGATCATACTAAGTGTATCTTAACAATTTTCTTAATTGATCAAAATGAATAGCTACGCTAATAACAGAAATGTAAAGTGCATAAAATAAAATAAATGCATAAGAAAATAAAATAAAAGAAATGTGTAAGAAAACAAATCTCAAGTGCTACAAGGATTAATCGAAGAGCTTGTCTTTATTGCCGTACACAAGGTGTGCTTAGGTACACAATTGATGAGACGCGACTTGCATGTGCCGCGATATCGCGTCTTACCCTGCGATATCGCGTACGCGATATCGCGTCCCGCCACCATATCTATAAATAAGAGGCAGCACTTCCTTCATTTCCCAATCCTGGCTAGTGTAGCGAAGCTCAGGCAGATTGATCACTCCAGAGTTAGAATTTTTCCCCATGTGCCCGCAGTAGGAGTCCTAGAGTGAACGGCTCTTTATTCGAGCAGCTTGTAACCT
>MNCI01008509.1:141062-159485 GCA_015680685.1 Gnetum montanum
CAACAACAAGTAAGTCTGGGAAGACAACGAATGATTAACCCCAAGTGTTCCATGGGGCGTTTAGGCATTTAGTCTGTGGTGTTCGACCGGATCGCACGTGCTATGCTCATTTCGTATGGTTGAGTGTAGGGGTACCTCGCCACTCATCATTGGCGTCGTTGCCAGGGACTAAGTGTTTGTGCGCCGAATAGAACATCAGGGATATCACTCACATCGTTGTGAGCCTTAACGAACCTTTGGGTTAATCAAATAAAAATTATATAACGATGAAATTAGCACATCGATAAAAATGCCTTCTTTTCATAAGAGCAACTCACCACCTAAGGACCACACACGAGACAGTCGACAAGATAAAAAACATAACCAAAATCAACCAAGTCCTGAACAATACAAGATGACATATACTCATCCCGATGAGTATATTCCTAATTTTACTTTTGTTCTCCATTAGGATGAACAACTGCGGTGGAGAGACTTGCAAGGTAACATTGTGTTACCCCAGATCGATCAATCTCTCACATGCTTTTCTATGCCTTGGCACAAATAGGCATGACCGA
Source organism: Gnetum montanum (assembly GCA_015680685.1). Taxonomy (NCBI): domain Eukaryota; kingdom Viridiplantae; phylum Streptophyta; class Gnetopsida; order Gnetales; family Gnetaceae; genus Gnetum; species Gnetum montanum. The sequence continues at coordinate 141,620 of MNCI01008509.1, forward strand.
GCTATATGCTGAATACGTTGTGGAGGATTTTGACATGAGGGATTATTATCCCACAGATGCCCAACGTATGAGAGACTTAAGGCAGGAGAGTCAACATGCACTTTTGAAGGGCAAGGTTCCGCATGTCCTTAGCGAAATAGGAGACGAGGAACCCTTTATCACGGGTTCTTTAGCAAAAGATATTCCCCCTCCTAACCATGGTGAGGAGGATGAGTATCAGAACCTATGATCAATGATACATATCCCTGGTTTTGATGCCCGTGAGCACCAACTGTTCACAGAGGGAACAACCACTCATGCTAAGGACGGGCACTTTGATCATCACCACGATCGGGGCCATAGCAGTCGAAGAGAAGGCAAGAAACATCGTCATGGCGGTGGTTCCCCTTCTTCACATCACTCATCCTCTCCTTCCACATCTGGGCACAACCACCATGAACATAAAGGTGAGGATAAAGGTAAAAAACATGAAAGACCTCGATGTGAAAGTCGAGAGAGAGGACAAGGGCAAGGACGTAGGGAGAGTAGGGAACAATGCAGACATCACGGGCGTCATGAAAGAGATGATCATGATGAGCCCCTACTCACAACCTGAAGTATGCTTGACATAACAGAGGTAGTTAGGATTCCCACAAGGCATTTAAAGGATAGCTGGATCAAATGATTAGACATGAATAACATCCCACGGTTTGAAGGGGGATACAATGTGGATTCGCAAAATCATTTACAGGCATTCCATAATGCCTGTGCCTTGCAGAATATAGAAAATGAGTGGCAAAAACTTAAGTTGTTCCCAAGGACACTCACCAAAGAAGCAGAGAGCTGGTATCGGTCCTTAGAACTGGAAACCATTAGGAGGTGGAGTACGATGCTAGAACTGTTCAACGAAAATTATCAAACATACTCCAGAGTGTCCAATTTGCGTAAGCGGATCCAAGGCTGGAAGCAAGGTACATATGAACCCTTGGATGCTACCATGGCCCGCTATTACACATTGTTACATCATTGCCCGAGCCATGGGTACGCTCAGCGGGATCAACTTTGCCACATCGTGGATGGGCTAAGAAATGAAACTAGAAGAACCCTTGGGACTTACGCCCAAGGGAGACTCTCACAACTTAGAGCCCATGAAGTACGTAGCTTGTTGGAGCAAGTAGCAAAAGAAGAGGGTGAGCTATGCAAAAGGGAAAGTGTGGAAGAGTATAACTGCAATCCCTCCCTTCGAAAGAAGGGAGTGAAATTTTGTGATGAAGAGGATGAGTCACCAATCGAAGAGTTGGTGAATTGGAAAACTTTGCCGATCCAAAAGTTGACAATCGAGGTATCGGCCAAAGTAGACCAAATGTGGGATTCCTTAGACTCAAGAATTGAAACAGTCTTGAAAATTGTAGAAGAGTCTAAGGTAGAACAAAGTAGTGACAAGGGTACGAAAAAGTGGAGAGATTTAGGCCTTGCACATAACAAGGGTAAGGGAAAAATCACTAACTCCAATGTGGCTAAGGATTTTGAGTCAGACGATGATGGTGGATGTGAGATCTGCCATTATGATCATCCTAAGGGATGTTGCCCCATCATCTCACATCTATAGGAGTTTAGGGTGTATGCAGTTAATCCAAGACTCAACCAATGGCAAACACCCCGAAGGTTACCTTATCCACAAGGTAACCCAAGGTAGTTCCACCAACCTTTAACGTATTATCCAAGTGGAACTCCACCACAGCCCATCGGACAGCATCAGCCGTGGCAATACCCACAGTCATGGGAGATGCTATCGCCAACACAATAGTACCCTTACCGGTAGCCTAATCCTTATGGTTATTATGGGTAGCAGCCAATTTCCCCAGGTGACACTATAGGTCACATAAACCCTCCATGTTACTACCAAGTTCAGGAGTACTTTAGGACTCCTTCTCCTTCGGGAAACGCTTCATACCCACACTATCCTCCAATTCTGTCCACATCTCTTACGCCAGTTGTCCCGCCGCCAACCGCTCCAACAAAGCCTAAAGTAAACCCCACTCAACCACGTCAGCCCAACACTGAAAAGGCTCCCAAACCTCCAATATCAGTTGGTTCTAATAATCATACACCAAAAGACCCTTCCTTAGGATCAACAATCCAACTAAGCCTTCACCTTCACAAGAGGTTGAGCATCCTAACACCCCCATACCAAATAAGGTTTTGGGAAACCCCTCGACAGAGAAATCGCGTCCAATGCATACAGTTATGTTAACACATATCGTAACCGACTGGATCAAGGTCGGTCACCTTCCAAAGAAATTATCGGATCCGGGAATCCCCCTAGTTTACCTCCAAGTCGCTGGGAATGAACCCCATAAGGCTCTCCTCGACTCAGGTTTCAGGGTCAACTTAATCTCACAAGAACTGTATAAAACCTGGAATCTGCCTCCACTCAAGAAGAGCAATGTTCACCTAGAGCTGGCTGACCAATCCATCACTGTTCCTTTGGGACAGGTTGAGGACATTGTTACCACTGTTGATGGATGGTCATATCCAACTGATTTCCTAGTGATCTAAATAAACAATGACAAAGGGGATTTCCCAATTATAATGGAAAGGGCATGGCTAAATACAATCGACGCACGCTTAGGAATCCGCAACCTTTCCCTAGAAATATCCAAGACAAATACTTTTGGGAAAATTGAGGGAAAAAGAGTTCCATGCATCGTATATAGTGACACAAGGTGTTATTGCATGTAGAAGTCATGGGTAATGCAAAGTTTAACATTGCCTGCATGCAATCAGTGTGCACAGGATGTTGACATCCAAAAGTGCTTATACGCAACAGCCACACAACAAGAAAACACCTAGTGGCTAATGGCTGATAAAGAGAACAACTCGACAGCCTGCATGGAACTAGTTGAGGGAATAACTAGTGCTTACATCAAAAGCATAGACATATTAGAGCAAGTCCATTGCCAACTTCCAGCCCTTAACTTTGAAAACATTAATTGGGGAAACTTGGAGATTCCTGAAGAGTTTAAATAAGAGCCCCTAGATTTAAAACCGTTGCCCATTGGTTTGGAATACATGACCCTTAAAAATGGAAAACCGGTGATCATCAACGCAAAGATCGCACCCAAACAAAAAGAAAATTTGCTAAAGGTGATAAATAAGTGGTCAGCAGCCTTTGCATGGTCATACCCTGAATTAACTGGAATAGATCCTAGGATATGCCAGCATAGGATTTACACAGACCCCTCTATGAAGCCTCGCAAACAATCCCAAAGGTGATTGAACCCAAAGCTAAAACAAATTGTGAAAGAGGAGCTAGAGAAACTTCTCAAGGCTGGGTTCATTTACCCTATCGCTGATAGCGAATGGGTTAGTCCTCTTGTCATCGTACCGAAAAAAGGAGGTAAATGGAGGGTATGTATAGATTTTAGGCTATTGAATATGGAAACATTCAAAGACCACTTCCCATTTCCATTTTTGACCAAGTCTTAGACACTATAGCAGGGCATCGCTATTACAGTTTTCTGGATGGATATAGTGGGTACAACTAAATACGAATTGCGCCAGAAGACCAAGCCAAGACAACGTTCACCAGTCCTTGGGGAACGTTTGCATATAAACAAATGCCTTTTGGCTTATGCAATGCACTTGCCACATTCCAACGATTAGTTCTAAGAATCTTTCAACAGCAAATAGGTAACGGAGTAGAAGTTTTCATGGACGACTTCTCCACTTATGCGACGAGTTTTGATCAAGCCCTCGATCAATTAGAGAAAGTATTGAAATGATGTGTTGAAACCAACCTTAAGCTCAACTGGCAAAAGAGTCATTTAATGGTTCAAGAGGGTGTTGTATTGGGGCACAAAATTTCACAATCAGGAATTGAGGTGGATCCAGAAAAAATTAAAGTCATCCAAGGAATTACCTGACAACGAGAGACCGTTAAAGACATTAGGTCGTTCTTTGGACACATTGGCTACTATAGGAGGTTTATTGTGAACTTCTCCAAAGTTGCCAAACCATTGGTAGAATTAACGAAAAAAGATGCACCATTTGAATGGACCAGGGAATGTGAACGAGCATTCCAAACCCTCAAATAGAGGCTTGTGGAAACTCCCATTCTACAAGCCCCTGATTGGTCTAGGCCGTTCCATATCATGACCGATGCATCTAACTACGCCTTAGGAGCTGTACTGACACAATTAGATGAACAAAAACGACCTTATTACATCCATTGTGCTAGTAAGAGTATCACTGGTACATAACTTAACTACATAACTATAGAAAAGGAATTAATGGCTGTAGTGTTTGCGCTGGACAAATTTAGGCACTATGTATTGGGTTACAAAGTATATATCCATACAGATCATAGTGCAATTCGGTTCCTTATGAACAAGCCAATGGTTAGTCCACGTATTATACGTTGGCTGGTGATTCTTCAGGAGTTCGACTTAACCATAGTAGACCGCAAAGACACCAAGAATGTAGTTGCCGATCACCTATCTCGATTGCGGTGGGATAACAAAGAGGATGAATACGTTGTATCTGACCATTTTCCTGATGAAACCCTCTTTGCTGGTGTAGTAAATAATCAACCCATAGAAATAAATTGGTATAATAGCATTCTTACCTATCTCACTTCCCAACAAATACCACAGGAGTTGGACTTTAGAAAGAAACAACAGTTTCTTCACAAAACCAAGTACTTCATGGAAATCAAGGGACAAATTTATAAGTTCTCGATGGTGTGTCCCCGATCAAGATCAATTAAAAGTTCTCCAGGATGCTCATGAGGGTCCCTGTGGGGGTCATTATGTTGGGAGACGAACGACTACTATGGTTCTGCTTGTAGGATATTATTGGCGAACATTATTTCGGGATGCCCATCATTTCGCCCAATCCTGTGAGCGCTGCCAACGTGATGGGGGAATGACTGCTAGAATGGAGGGTCCGTAATAATGGATTCAGCCTTTGGAACCTTTTGATATCTGGGGAATAGATTTTATGGGACTGATTACACCAATGTCCAATGGAAAAGCATATATCATCGTTACTGTTGATTACTTAACCAAATGGGCTGAAGCAGCCGCTATAACAGATTGCACATCATCTACAGCTGCACGATTTTTACAACAACAAATCATTAACAGGTTTGGTGTGCCACATGCGCTCATTTCTGATAATGGAACACATTTTACGGGTGCAACCTTTTGGAAACTGATGCAACGCCTAGGGGTTGAGCATAAACTGACCACAGCTTACCACCCCCAAGCTAATGGTCAAGCCGAGGTTACTAATAGGGAGATTACAAGAATATTAACACGAACAATTAGCAAATTTAGGCGAGACTGGAGCACGAAATTGAACGAAGCTCTTTGGGCATATCGTTCCACTTGGAAGCTCCCTACTGGATATTCTCCCTATGAGTTAGTGTACAGGAAACTTCCAAAACTCCCCATACCATACGGAATGAGTTTCGTTCACTGTCCACAACTTGTGAACTTCACCTGGATCTCGACCTAGCATAAAAACAACGGTTAGCAACTTTGAATGTGTTAGACGAGAATAGATTGGTTGCACTATCGTTAAATGAGTTGCACAAGGCACACAGTAAACAACATCATGACTTAAGGATCCGAAGGTTTAGGTACCAACCCAGAGATAAGGTCCTTTACTGGAACCCCACGCATGTAACCCAATGTACAAAGTTTCAAATCTTGTGGGAAGAACCTTATATTATTCATACTACCTTCCCCTCTAGAGCCATGATGATATATAAGCCTGATAGCCCAGATAAAAGGTTATTGGTTAATGTACCACAAACAAAACCTTTCCGTGCATCTGCAATAGCTAGTACAAGTTCCACCTACACCAGCGGGCAACCTCGCTCATTATTTCGGATCTCTCCCTTACAACTTAGTCATGGGGGAGATGGCCACCTATGCTAATCATATGGGGCCCTAAGTTCTTTTAAGTTTTTATTTTACACATTTTTGTTTTACAAATTTCTTTAACTTTTCTCAGTTTTGTTTTACATCATCGTTATACTTTTTCAATTTTTGTGTGTGTGTGTGATCCACCCTGTACGTTTGTCCCATAATAAGCGTTCTTCATTATGATATGAACTGTTTTCGTATTGATTGCTAATGTCTGGTTTTTACCTTTAAGGTACAATTTTGATACTAAGGTATGTTTCTTTTGATATGGCAGGCAATGAGTTCACTTCATCCATCCATCCACCAGTTTCTATGGTCTCTCTTGGCTTAGGAATGTACAGTCCCTTTCTAATAAGAACTTTAACGAATCAGTGACTGGGAATTTCTCAAACTAAGGAAGGACTCATGGATTGAAAAGGGTGTGACCTGAAAGGAACTTGATGCTTTTGTGTTGGTCATTCTCTTGGGTGGTTGAATGTTTCTTCTTGAGTTTTCTGCCGTTCCGATGTTACCCAATTATCGGAAGCTGAGACAATAAAAATAAGAAGTCTTTGCATGGTGTGGTTCTCACGCATAAAAACACAAAACACAAAAAAAAAAAAAAAAAACCAAGGGAGAATTCAAAGCACACCCCTTAGACGAATAAACTTGGGCTACAAGCACTAGTTATGGAACCAAAAGTGTTCCCTCTAACTAAGGTCCTTCTCACTTCCCATTCTCTCCTTTGTTTCATCGGAATAGTGGTTGCTCTTGGAGTGTGCATTCTTGTTGCCCAAGTGGATGATTTAACGGAATGCGTTAATGCGAAGTCACTGGATGTGGTTGGTTTGAGGCTGGAGTTGGAATGAGATTTACCAAGTCACATTAATCATCAAACACACAAGGGGCTGTACACCACCTTGTTCTTGGGATTCCATTCCATTTCTCTTCTCTCCATCCTTCTCTCCATTGTTCACCTCATTGTTGGTTGTATCATTAGTGTATATATTTCGGTTGATGCATTGTTTTCTTTTTGGTAAATTCTTGTGGTTAAGACTTTAACTCTTGTTCCATATGACATTCCCAGGGCCTATGGACTCTTTGAATGTGGGTTTGTCAGGGCATTAAGGGCATGGGCCTGATTTGGGGAGGACCCACTGACATTCCTATGTGGAGCCTTAGTTAAATTATTTCCCTTAACATTTTGCAATTAATTTTATTTTGTTCATTTCCATCTTGACATCCATTCCATCGATGCCATAGTTGTCCCTTTTTATCTATCTTTCTTACTCCTTTTCTTTTTCCATTCTCACGCTACCGGAGGTTCGCGATTAGTCATGGGGGTACGGGGCCTGATTTTTTCGATTTTCTCCTAGCCCCAAAATTTTTGATTTTCTTCCTAACCCCTACACCTTCGGTAGTCATCAGTCACATATTCCCAGATCCATATCAGCCATACCACAACCTAGCCAATGAGTTTACACCGAAGCAAGGTATCAATTACATGATGATTCAATTACCCTTGCTAATATATGATTGTGTTGTGTGTGCAAATGGTGGACATACAACAATGGATTGGATTTGGAGCAAACACTTGGAATGGAGCAACGTTGAAGCAGCTATGCAAGGAGCAAGATCGAGGGCACGCTTATGGATGGACAACAAAGGAGCAATCTTGGTGTTGGCAGTAGCAATACTTCTTTCTCTCTCTCTTTCTCAGCTGCCAAAAAAGGCCTGATGTCATTGTAATAAGGTGTTCACCCTTGTTGTCATGAACACCAATTTTGTCAAGTCTTGTAATAATGATCCGTTCACATGTCATCCCATTAGTTCCATTCCCCTCAATAATTCCATACCTACCTAATATTATTGTAAGGAACTCGAGGACGAGTTTTCATTCAGTCGTGGGGGTATGATGAGATGCGATATCGCATGGACCCCGATATCATGTCGTCTCCTGTGATATTGCATACACAATATCGTGGTCCACCACCAAATCTATAAATAAGAGGCGGCACTCCCGTCATTTCTCATCCTAGGCTAGAAGTAGCGAAGCTCTGGTAGTTTAATCACTCCAGAGATAGAATATTTTCCATGTGCCCGCAGTAGGAGTCCCCAAGTGAACGGATCTTTATTTGAGCAGCTTTGTACCTAAATGCAAGTAGGAGTCCAATATTTGTTTTAAAGCAAGAAAGTGGTACACTAGTGGAAGATATTTACCTTGTTTCTTGTTATTGATCATACATTGAGAATCTTTGTCATCAATGATTACCTTCTTGTTGATGTTAGTTTTAATCTTTGAGTTAATTATTTTCTAGTCAAACAAGGGAAAATTTACCTTGCAGGCTATCTTCCAAGGATGCTCAATACTTTATCTAGTACTTATAAAAATATACATAAGAGCTTCTATAATACAAGAATTAATAAAAAAATGATATGTAATTGGTTGAATGTAAGTTTTTTCTCATGCTTGTAATACCAATTCCTTTTTATGATTAAAAAGGTTGATTTTAATAAAAAAAATATCTACGAAAATAAAAAATATAGAAATCGACTTATACACTTAATGAGATCGATAAGAATGATAATATATCACTTAGCTTTGTCAAAATCAATGGAAATTATATAACTTAACAACATATGGAACTTTAGCACATTTTTCAAATGGGATATTAAAATCTAGAGCCCACTTATTAATGATCAATGTTGCATGCTTAGGTATGAAAGACCTAATATTTAGGGTACATTACACCATTTAAGCATTACCTAACTTAATAATTAGAAAAAAAAACAAGAATAATAATTGGCATGAAGGACTTAGATGTCATGTTTTTTTATCACATCATTTAACTATGAAACAAACCTTTAGTTATGAGGCAGGTAATCCAAAATTTGAATAAACACATATTTTGATGACAGATCAACATCTAATTACTCATATACATCATTACAAAAAACAAAATCAAGTGTTTGTATCTATATCACTAGAAAGTGTCATAACTAATAAAATCTGCATTTTCTTGCTTGTAAATTTGCATTTTGAGAGTGAATGAAAATTTTCACACTAATAAAATAAGTAGAAATTTCAATGTTGATTTAAAAAGTTGGTAGTGATATAGAATCCCCCATAGAGGAATTCCAAAGAAATTAGATCTATTAGAGAAAAATCAAAAAGAGATAAATCAAATCTACTAAATAAATTAGATTCATTGGAGAAGCATCATATCCACTTAAAAAAATCAAATTCGTTGCAAAAACATTAATTGCATTAAAAAAACATAAGATTTGCTAAAGAAAAAATTAGATCCATTGAAAGGCTATGTCTAAAGAACACATATTTGCAATGTTGATCATTCCTAAGTGAACTTTAGATTTTAATGCTTAGTATGGAAAATATTACAAAGTTCCACATTTGGTTAAACCATTTAATCTTTCACTGATTTTTAAAATGATTGAGAAACAATTATTAATCTTGTTAGTCTCATTAAGCATATGGAATCTATTTTCACACCACTTGATTCTTATATATAAAAAGATGTTGAAAAAAATAAAAAATGTGTTGAAATTTAGGAGTGGAAAATAATTTGAAGGTGAAGATATGAAAATCAGTAAATGTCAATGATAAAAGTAATCAAATGTCAATAAATAATCAAAAAATAGATAAGCTCATTAGGCAAATTTGTTCTTATATGATAAGAACAATTTTAACATAAAGATCAAAACTAATTTTGGTAAGCATGTTATAGTTGATGATAAATATTCTCGATGTAAAGTTTATGTTAAGCAACAAAGAGTTGGAAATGCAAAATATGTTAGTATTTCACTATAGTTTTTTATTACTATGTTATATTTGTATGTTATTTTATGTTAAGCATAAATGTTAAGTGATATGAATGTTGTTCATGAAGGACTATCATCTCTACCAACAATTAATTTTCCTCTTTGGATTTTTCAAAAATATCAATTAGAAGATACACTTAAGTATATAAACAAAATTTGGAAAGTTTTTTCTTGGTTTTACATAGATAACTTTGGATGTGTGTGTATGTGTGTCCTTTTTTTTTTCTTTTGACTTATTATTAATATTATTTTCAAGATTCAACACCCATCACCCACCATTGTAAAAAAGCATACATTATGTGTGCTTAGGCCCATTATCAACTTTGTGGCATTATGTATGGTTCTACATTATATATATGGTAAATTTTGGCCTTAACCATGAAAATGATTTAAATATGAATACTAAGGAAATACTAAACATGTTTAAATTTTGGCATCTAACACATAACTAAATACTAAAGAAATACTAAACATGTTTAAATTTTGGCATCTAACACATAATAAAACCCAATGATAAAACTTCATTATTATAAATAAACATAATAATGTCTAAAATGTGACTTAAACTTGTAACTTTTTTTTAACAAGAAAATGAGCTAACTACTTGAGCCACCTATCATTAACAATAGCACATTATCCTAGTGATAAGACTCTTGATTGGTAACTCTAAGTTATGGGTTTGATTTTGGTGGGCAATACTAACTTATATAGGTTTTTTTAGGGGGGGAGGGGGGATATCAAACCTAAAATATATATATGTTAAAAATAAAAATCTAGAGTACAAAAGCAAATGAGTATTGTAGAGAGGGAAAACTTCAAATCAATAAAAAGAAAATGCCTAACTATTTTGTGGATGTCTTTTTAAATTTTCATCTATACAACCAATATTAAAAAACCTTCTCTATAGGGTAGGAAATTGGACATTTCATGAAGAGATTAATATTTGGTGAAGAGAGATGAAGCCCCTACCCTGTCAATAGAATCAACATTATCAAAAGATATTATCTCTGTATCTTGACCAATAGCTACAAACGAATTATTAGTAGTTAAAATATCTTGAACATGTTGTTCATTATGAAGATTTGGTATAAAATCGCCAATAGATAAATTTCCTCAACATTTTTTATTATGAATAACTAGTTGAAAACCCATCTAAATCAACAATAGGATTCTGTGAAACATGAGGAACATACATTTGTTTCCCCTTAGTCACTAAAGAATTTTTTGAAACTAATTTCATTGGAACCTTCCTTGGAGATACATTTTATTGAACAACAATAAAAGAAACAAGTGGACTAAGTATTGAAATGTGAGCAAAAGAAATCATCTCAAGATTTGCAACATCTGTAGAAAAAACTTTACCATGATCTATAACATTTGCAGAATAGACCTTAGTAGCATTTACAGTAGATTATTGTAAACATGCTTGCATTAACTCTTTTCGCAACATATAAGAACATGAATCAAACATGTGACCCTCTCAATGATAATAGTAACACAACTTTGGAAGATTGTAATAAATAGCCTTCTATACATAATCATTTTTGCTGACACGTAGAAGAATTTCTTGCTTAAGTGAATCAAGATTCACTTCAATCATGTATCAAATTCTGCAAAAATCACTAGCTATAATGAGGATTTCAAGATGTTTGATTAGCCTAATACAAGAGACAATATCCCTTTCAACTTTTTAAAAATTTAATGGAAGATTTGACAATTCAACAAAACAATAAACCTTTTGAAATTCAAGAGATGCTCAATGAAAAGAGTAAGTTCACTTTTGAATAATCAATAAACCATGATAATGATTGAAAACACTAATATCAAGGGCCTTAGAAAACCTTGTCAAATCAACAAATTCCACTAGCAAAAACGAGCTTGAAAAATAATAAGTATGGAAAGCATTCAAACATTGATCTTTTTAAACCAATTTTAAATGAGTTAAAAAACTTGATGAATGAGGTAAATAATACATAATTTGCACAAAAATATACCCTCTAAAAATTTCCTGAGTAGAAATTATTAGACAATTCATAGAAAGCCAAAGTAGCAATAGTTGTGCTTAAAGGATCACCTACTAAATTTGGCAACATTGCACGTAATATCAATGACAGACCCCTTGCTACCTTAGATCAACACTAAAATCCTCACCACAAAAACCCTTGCCATTGAAACCCTCAAGAAGATCAAATTTTTGAATTGCAACCAATACCTCAAGTATGACTTAAATTAGCAGCCTCTTATAAAGTTCTAATTTGACTATATGTCATGGAGGTAGATATAATTAGCAAAAATACATCTTGAGTTCCAACACCATCTCATATCATTAACAAATTTGGCTCCTCAAACCATAGTAGAAGTTGTTAAAAAGTGCATAACTCTCCATCAATACTACCTTGATTTGATTTATGCACCATAATCATTACAATTGTGAGTCATGGATATCCAACAATAGAAGCACTATTGTCATTTTCGCTCTAGGGAAAGTGTCTCCACCATAGCTTAACTCCCATACATGCTTATTGATGAATTGCGATATCGCGTACGCAATATCACATCCATCACGCGATATCGCATACGTGATATCACGTCCTGCCTCATCTTCTATAAATAAGAGGTAACACCCTTGGTTCCAAGGCAGTTAGACTTAGACCCTTAGCCAGACTCTTGCAGTTTTGTCATTCCAGAGTTAGAATTATTTCTGTATGCTCGTAGTAGGAGTTATAGAGTGAACGGATCTTTATTTGAGAAATTTGTACTTGAGCACAATTTTGTGTACGGCAATAAAGACGAACTTTATGATAAACCTTGTAGCATACAGATTAAGCTAATTAGTAATTAATGATTGTTTAACGCTTTCCTAGTTAATTAATATCTCTCTCAACCTTCAACCCCCTTAGTTAAATACACTCAGTACGACCACTTCGAGCATGTGTGTAGCGCTTGGTAACCCAGTAATGATTAGCGTTTGGTAATCCCTGCAGCGTTGCATTGGTTTAGGATGTGTACAAAAAGTGGAAGTGGATACTGGTGTTAGGAATATTTAGAACTTAGTTAATGAATAGTTAATGTAAGTTAGCCACTTAGTTCTCTCTCCCTCTCTGATGAGTGGCTAGGTACCCCTACACTCAACCATACGAATACGAGTGTTTCACGCACGATTTGGTCGAATTCCGCAGATGGACTAGTTGTGGTATCTAGACGGTTACTCGTAGATCGCAGTTCGCTGTCTTTCCACCTAGACTAGTATTAGCTTTGTCACATATGGTTTAGTCTAGAGTGAGGTGTATGATATGTTCCTACACTAATGCTACTCCTAGGTATGATGGTAAATAACATCAACTAAGCTAGGAGAGAGAATGAGAGAGAATCTAAACTAGCCTAAGTGCGATGAGCATTCATTCCTTAATCATCTATACACATCTTGGACCTTGTGCATGACTACCACTGGGATTACCAAGCATATGGCCTAGGTACACTACTGGGTTACCAAGTAGTCACACTCAAATGCTCGTGATTAAGTAGTACTCATTCCGCATTACTAGGAGATAAGGGTAGAGAGATATTGACTAAGAAAGTAATAAATAACAATAATAATTAAATAATTAAGCTGAGTGGATGCTGTAATGATGAAGTAATCTCGATATTTATTGCAGGTCATGTGCGTGTCCAAGTACGTCACACTCAAATAAGGATGCCATACAATTACAATCATCACACTGCAGGCATGCATTGGGGGAAAAGGGTTGAGAGTAAAACTGACAAAAAGTCTCTACAAAACTACTAAACTTAAACTTAAAAACATCAAAGACTCAAAAAAATGCCTACCAAATTTGCCTACCTCTTATTTATAGATGAGGAGACAGGCTGCGATATCGCGTATGCGATATCGTGTCTAGGTTGTGATATCGCATACACGATATCATGGTTGCGATATTGCAGCCAACAATTCATGACTCATCATACCACCATGACTGAATGAAAACTTGTCCTCAAGTTAAGGTGAGAACAAGCCCTGTTGATTATATAGTGGATAGGTATGGGATTATTGATTGACAAGAATGGATTCATGCTGCAGTGTGGAATTAGAGCAAAATTGAGACACAACACAGAGAACGCAAAAGAAAATCCTATAACTAAAAAATTGGTGGAACTCATGTAGTTCCTAGTGGTGGTGGCTCCTCCATAGGTGCCTTTCCCTTGTCTTGTGCTCCAGGTCTTAGGACTTGATAACGTTGAAGTATGGCCTAGAGTTTCTCCTCTTCAGTTCAGGGATCCTATGCCGTCCATGCCAATGTTCCAATGTTTGATGGAGTTGGCATCTCCCATGGGCATGATAGTTGTGGAAACATTTTATTTGCTTTGACATACTAGGCCGCAAACACTCGCCGTTCCTCCTTGTAAGCTCTGGTGTTGTCTTTGTAATCTTAAAAATCTGCAAGCTGTCAAGCCAAGTCTGTTGTGACACCTTTTTGCCCCTGGTAGCTTACTTTAACTACCTCAAGTTCAAAATTTGCAACCTCCAATTTTTGCAACAATTTCTTACGTTCTGCAAATTTTGTTTCATATTTGACATAGGTGGTGGCTACCTATTGCTCAAGCTCTGTTCTCGGGTGCCCTGTTGTTAATATGGCAAGGTTGGCATACAACAGGTTTGCCAACTCCATGTACTCTGTAAGGTCCTGGATCTGTAGGTCTCGATTCTTAACTTCCACTTAGTGGGCAAATGCGTATGTGTCAAATATGGCCCACCAATGAGTGTGTTGAGCACTGAGAGCATTGATGTGGGCTTTGGCCATATGGATCTCCTTCTCGATGATCTGTTTATACATCCCCAACTAGTCCCGGAAATTCTCCTTTAGCTTCTCATGTCGTTTAGCCTCATTATGCCATGCACTTATTTCAATAGCCTTCTTCTGATGGATGACATGTACCTCCTCCATTGAGAGAGTTCGATTTTCCCTAGCTAAATAGTTCATGTCCTAGTTGACCTTGATTAGTTGTTCTCGCAACTATTGAAAATGTTCTTCGAGAACATTCTTTTATTTCTCCATAGAGGTCAACCGAAGATTGTCAACAACAAGTTGTTTGTTTTCTTCTTGTAAAGCTTTAAGTGCCTTGGTATGCGCGTAATTTTGTGCTTGTGTCATAGAGGCATCCCAAACAGCCTTCTCTTTTTCTTCTGCCACCTTCTTATTCTTTGTCAATAGTTTGGTAAGTTGCTCGATTTTGAAAGTATCCAACTGGTCTATGGGAATGAATTGCGAAGGATCTTGCTGTGCTGCTTGCAGGGTCACGAGCCTTTCTTGCAATCTTTGCACTTCTACTTCAATGTGCTCGGCCCTCATATCTATCAAGACTAGCTTTCCTTTGGTGGAAATGAGGTTTGATTAGAGTGTTGTAACATCCTATGGGATGCCAAACAAGAACGTCATTACCTATCCTGTTTGTAGCAATCAATCAAGTACATCCTCATGTTTTGCAGGAGTCATTGAGGTTCTGGCCAGAGTTTGAGCATCCCGTACTTTTGTAAGATTTGCTGGTGGCACAACAGGTACATTGAATGATTCTTTAATGTGGTCTGCGACCACTTCTGCAACTCCTGCTGCATCTTGGTGTTGCATGATCACCATCGTGGCCCCTTCACCAGTTTCTAATTACACTTGAAAGGCTGCAACATTCCCTAAGATCTGTTGTGACCAAGTGCTCTCCCCTCTCCCTGTGTGGATGGACACTTCACCCCTCGCATGATCCAAAGAAACTGTGGACTATATAGCATTGTTGATGATGTGGAAGAGATTTGCATCATCACAACTTCTCCAACTAACTGTTTTAGCGATGGCCCTGAGATGGCTCATCGACGGTCTGTAATCTTGTGGCAGCGATAGTGGTTGATCTTGTTGGCTCGTGCTAGGCCTGGCTTCTTATTGTTGGCTGGGTCATGCAAGTTGAGTTGCAGTTGGCTCTACCTTCAATTCTTTTTCTTGCTCCGACCCTAACATCTCACCAATGATTTTTCTTGTGGCTGGTGTCTTTAGCAATTCGGCATATGAAGCATTTTTGGCTTTTCAGAGGACATCATTGGTGTATTCTCTGATACTAGAACATCTGCATAGCTTCCTGATAAGATAAGGGAAGGGCAACACAAGCTTCCCTATCTTCCGTTCTTCAAATTGCCTTAGGATCTCTGTAAAATATAGATGAGGTAGGTTAGCGTTAACCTTTCCCATCAACATTGCACATCCTCTTGCCGCATATGTTGAAATTCTTTTTAAGCCTTTTGTGGGGAAGATGTGATAAGTCCCTATTTTGAAATAGATCCTCTCTTCCGTCGTCAACTCTCCAAATGTCTTATCTTCCTTGCCATACGTCCTTCCTAACCAAACTCGTTGCGCATGAGGGTTTGAGCTGGCAGACAACTGAGCAACCTTTGGCCCTATATTCGGAAGGTTTAATAGTTATGAAATGGCCTGAATAGAGAAATCAACAGTCACACCACAAATGTTAACCGTGGTGCCTTGTTCTTTGTTGTGCCAAAATTAATACGTTTTCCCTAAGTACCAAGCACCACTTTCAGAGAGGATAGGCCATAATGGGGACCCTTTGAGCTGATCCCTAACGGCCTTCAGAGAAAATTCTGTGAAAGATCCAAAGTGTAATTCTATAATCATTGCAATGAATATGGACCTTTCATGGATGGCCTGAACACAATCCTGTGGCAATGTGAGATGTTGTCTCTGTTCAGACGCTGCAACAGCTCCTCCTTTTGCCTGCCTTGATTGTACAGTAGCAAGGTCCTCTTGGTGGATACTAAATGATTGTTCCTCTTGCTTTGCATGTTGTCTGGCAGGAACTTGTCCTTTGCCTCTCCTGGGTCGTTTGATCACATCTTGAGCAGGACTTTTTTGTTGTCTGCATTTCAGGGCCATCTGCAATCACACAAGGCCAATCGTTAGTAAGGTTGTTACCAAAGTTAGGTTATACCTTACTGCTTGCCTTAATGAATTTGCTTTATCTCCATGTGACGTTACTTATTAGGAGAAAATGTCCTCGAAAGATTATAATATTGAATCCTCTTTTCTTAGGTGGTTTCCAAATTTAGTTTCCCGGTATAATTAAGAAAATGAAATTGTTTTTGGCGCATTTATCCTTAATTTTATAATTAATTACCCTTAATAATGTCCTTTGGGAGATGATGAATTTTAAAAAATTTATGTGGTATTCAGTGTGTGCCCCTCCCCCATGACTAAGCTGAACACTCCAGATTCAAGTAGGTTCAAACGGGATGAAAATCAAAGGACCAGCGAGTGAGTTATGGATATAAAAGCAAGGGATGCGCAATCGTAAGTTGTAGAGAGAAATTTGAAAAACTTCCCTCACGTGAACAGTTGAAAATGATGTTAAGTAGCATAGTGGGTCACATATATATATATTTGTGGGACACGATATCGTGGCCTATCGATGTTAAGGCACTATGGAATATATTAAATTTTTAAGATTTTTCTGAAGTTAACGATGTAAACTAAGGACATGTGGACGAGTGTTAAAGAGTTCCAAGGTAATTTAACTAGTTCTAAAAGCACGAATAATGATGATGGTATGGAATTGATCAATAAGCACCTTGGATGATAAGGGAGAGAAAAAGGCTATGTGATGGTTCATAGGAACGTGTGAATTGGAGGGATAGTAATAAGGGAAAGAATATCATTGAAAACACACTTGGGGTAATAGATGGTGTGTGGAAGATGTGTTATGAGTGTGAATTACAAAAATCATGCAAGTGGGTCCTCCCTAAAGCAAGTTCCAACCTATAATTCCCTTGCATAACCACACTATAAAGTGTCTGTGGGCACTAGTAGAGTTAAATGTAATCCACACTGGTTCCATGAAACACATACATGTAAGTATCACCGGAATGAGGTACGAATTCTACACTATACGAGACACGAGTTACAATTACATGAATAGCGAGATGAGACAAACTATAGAAGGGATTACAAAGATTGAGACATGAGGTAACTGACCTAGGGCATAATGAATCCTACGTGTAAAGCATGATTAATGTGTCATGAACTCATCGTTCCAAGATCAGGACTAAGTCCATTCCTCTGATCAGTGACACCACATTGTTTCAT
>MNCI01008509.1:159967-176104 GCA_015680685.1 Gnetum montanum
ATTAATCCTGCTTGTTATTAGAATGGGGGATATCCCCCATAACTAAATGGTTAAGCATGACAAGGATTAATAAATGAAAGATGAGGATCCTTGCATGTTGGAAATATTGAAACTTGGTCATACTTATCCCATTGGGGTTCACACACTTGATTATACTAAGCATAGTGGGGCAATTTGTAAGATGTGGTTCCCGAGTAGAGTTGACCCACTATGATACTTGAGATCGTAAGATGGTATGCAAGGATCAGGGTGTTTCCCTCCATGGCTGTATTCATTGGGCCATATGGTTATCAAAGTGTTAATTGGTGGCCCTAATGAAGTGACACGAGGTGTTGGGTTCGAAGAGAAGGATGCACCATAGTGTTGGACTTGTGTTGAGTTGGAGAATGTAGTGGCCTTGGAACTGTGTTGTCTCTTCCTATGGTCATGTCTAAAGAAGGGAGACCTTTGGTGTTGAGGAGGTCTCTCACTGCTGTTGGCAATAGTAGCACAAGTAACATTCGTGGGTTGTTGCTGTGGTGTAGACACTTCAGGAACAGTTGGTGGCGATGTAGGAGGAGGGAAAGGATGACAATGTTGAAATTTAGGAGAAGTGTAAGGCACACAAGGCGATGGTTGTGTTGAGGACATGGGCTAATAGTACTGAGGAGAACAATAATAATATGGCTAGATAGAGTACGTTGACCCAGTTGGGAAAATAGGATGTTGGACTAGATAAGCATTTGGATTCGGATGATACAAAGGGTATCTCCAGTTTAGGGATGACTTCCTCCACGACTGGGATTGTTGCCACTGTGATCAAACACAATATCTCTGTACGAACTCTAGGTGTAACGTGCTTCCCCAATGCTCATATAAATGTAACAAGATTGAGCATTGGCCCTTGGGGTGATCGTACAGGCAAATGTTGCATTCATACGTGTAATTGGCAGTTGAGCTCTTATTTTCCTCATCCCTTCTTTCGATTGTCTAATGATACCTTGTCCTGCTTCTTAGGTTATCAAAACTCTATCTCCAATAATATTGATATATTCCGCACACGTTTTATGCATCCATTCCAATATCTTAATGATCTTTGCCTTGATTTCTTCTAATGATTGTTGTACTGGAAAAGATGGTTCTTCCTCCTTGAGATTGGTTTGTATTGACCTAAATCGTCGGTGTAAGGCTGGAAAGGAAATAGACACCGAGAGATCGTCGGACAGCCATAGCTGACCCTGCCTTCACCCGAGGGCAAGCTGGAAAAGTAAACGAAGGTAGAGTGCCTTGGATGGTTTGCACGCAAATCAACCAAGGACTTCCCTGAGCGTAAGCTACGACAAGCGCTAGGGTTATCGCAAACGGGATGTAAAGAAAATGCAAACAGCGATATGAAATGTAAACAGAGTGTATTGAATTTTAAATAAAGCGTAAACAGAGCTATATTGTAAAAAAAGCATAAACCAAAGTAAATAATGTAAATGGAAGGCAATAATGAAACTGTATTGTATTGCTTAAACAGGAATATGCACCGGTCAAAGCGTAGTTGCACATGTGTGGATGGCAAGTCAAATGCCTAACCGCGAAATGATATGACGTGATGAGGAAATGGGATGAACATGAGAAATACTTGGAAGCCAACAATCAGGTTTTCCGAGTGCCCAAGGATTGCAAATTCTATCCTTCTTCAGAGTTGCCAATCTCTCCAATTTTTGCCTCCCAGTTTATGTGAATTGATAGGGTATTTATAGGGTTGGGCTGGGTGCTAGATAGTTGCATTCTTTGACCAGGTTCAATGTATCTGTGTTTGGATAGTTGTGTACGAGTTGGATGTATGTTGGCAAGCTACATTCTTGACTAGGTACATTGCATTTTACAATTTGTGGGTCATTCAAGCCCACGAAGATACAAACAAATTAGAGAATCAAGCCCTCAAGCGAGAAAAATTTAAAGAAAATTTAGAAAGATTAGCTCTTGCTCCGACTCGCTTGAAAAATTATATATATATATATTTGAATATTTGGCTCGATTTTGCATGGGCTTTCATGTTCCCTTGCCATTGTACCAATTTCTGGACCTCGAACCGAGCTTTCATTCTTTTCACGATTGTTGTATCAGAGTGGGTGTTGCTGGTCATCAAAGTAATGCAGGATATAGAATCACATATCGGAGGGGAGGAGCAGTTGCCAGGGCAGGGACAGCGATAGTGACCATAGGACGCTAGAGCGACGAGCAAGGCATGTAGAAGAAGCACGACGGTGGACATTGCAACGGTCTGGCCTGCATAACCCTTAGCCAGGGTATGCGTACGCTTTATCAAGATTTTCATAGCGCGAGCAGCGAGCACGTTGCTGGTAATGAGGGTTTACTGTAGCAGTTCCGGAAGTGGCGATGATCTCAAAGGGGGCAATGATTTTTGACGAGGGTTGTGTCCATGGAGCGCCGGAGGGAGCAGCAATTCTTAGCGTTAGCAGTGTCCACGAGGCATCAAACGGGGCAGCAATTTTTGACACGGGCAATTTTTGCGAAGCACTGGAGGGGGCAACGATTCCTGAAGCCAACGGTGTTTACAATGCGTGGAAAAAGGCATCCATTTTGAAATGGTTTTGAGAACTAGTCCTGAAATGCCTTATGATTGTCGAACTTTTCTTGCTAAAGACCAGCAAGTTGTAGTTTATCATCTTCATCCAGATTGATATAAAATATTTCCACATTTTCTTTGATCCTGTGTGGGTTGTAACTCTTAGGTATCACACTTACTCCTTCCTCTATTCCCCATCGCAATGCAACCTGAGTAGCATTTTTTCCATGCTTGAAAACAATGGACAGTAGTGATGGATGATCAAGGAACCCAGCTTTGTTGTTGTACGGAGCCCCCAAAGACGAGTAGGTTGTTACATGAATTCTTATACTTTTGCAGTACTCCCTTAGTACCCTTTGCAGTCTAGAATCCACACATTTCTCCAAAGAATTCCAGCATACTTACAAATTCGCAAGCAAGATATCCTCGGGTTTCAGGCCCCCAAATTTTAGCCCGTGGGTTAAGCGAACTGGCATGTGGATGAGATACAAATCCAGGTATTCCAATTGTAGTTCCCTGCTTTAGAAATTTTCATGAATCCAGTGATTTTTGGGCAGCGGGGAGAATATAGACTGGGTGCATCTTAGTGCACTAGAACTTGGAAGTAACAAATGCATCATTTCTGGTTACAAGTCTAGAGGCAAAGGCTTCTTTTTTTTCTTTCAAAGGGTGTTCCCAATTCCCCTTTCTGACCCATAAACTACTGCAGTGTCAAAATGCCTGTATCCTTGAGAGAAGTTTCAATGGCTAATTCCACAATAGAAAAGTCTGGAGAGTCGATTGCAGTTGTGTCAAGTTCCAGTACAGGTATTCTCTCTCCATTGTTCAGCACTGCATAGGATATTTCCATCATCCAAAATCAATGAACCAACTAATCAACCTCTTCTGTTACAAAGTGATTGTTAGCCTCGCTCGTTGAAGCTGCTTATATCAATCATTCGCCCCACCTGTGTGTGATCTAGATAATTTTGTATGCTAGATACTGGACATTGAACTTTGGGCACTCATCTTCCACTTTTGATTTGATTTTGGAGTTGTTCATGCTGAGGATGCACAAACTTCCTTGGGCAGGCTAGGTGTGAGCTTAATGCCTTAGCCAAAATTTTCCTTTCGAATGCTTGAAAGGGCTTGAGTCATTTTTCATTCAAAATGCTATGCTGAAATTAGTGTTGTTTCATGGTTGATTTCTCCTTTTTATGATTATGGACCTCTGTTGAGTTGAGATTTTGGTCCCGTTGATGTTTTTCAACACTCTCCCATTTAGCCATTTCTCCTTCTTCTTTTGCTACCCGCTTAATAAGCTCTTGGAATTGATGGGTTTTTCTTATTTCATCATGAAGCCCATCAATGATATGGTACATTAGCCCTTTCTCAGAGAACTCATGGCCTGGGTAGTTGTTTAACAGTGCATAATATCTTTCTAAGGCCATGTCCAAGGGTTCATGTTGTGCTTGTTTCCACTCTTGGATTTGTTCCCTTAAGGCCAACACTCTTGCGTAGGTTTGATATCTTTCATTAAAGCGTTCTACCATTGTTGGCCAATGTCATATTGAATTTGGTTTTAACGATCTATACCATACTTTTTCTTGGCCAACGAGTGTCATAGGGAAGAGCTTGAGTTTTTTCCAATCATTATCAATGTTGTTCCATGCACAGGCATTGTAGAAGGCTTGTAAATGTTGTTGCAGATCTAAGTCATAGCCTCCTGAGAAATTGGGAAAGTTGTTTAAATTGAGCTTGGGTAGGCGGCTCTCTTTATGATGCCTATGGGAGATTCGAATTGCCTCTTGTATTTGTGTTAGGCTTGTAGTGGCCAGTAGGGGTTCATCGTTATCAAGTAAGTTATGCTTTCATGTGTTGGGATGATGTTGCCTTCATTTATGTTTATAAGAAACCCCCACCTCAGATTGCATACTCCAATCTTCATTGTCATATAATTTGTTGGTTCTCCAATGAATTGCCTCACTAGATATGGCATTATCGTGGTCTTGTAGGAGAGGCATGGTTGTGTAATTGTGTATGAATTTGTATGTGACTTTTTGTAATTATTTCTTCCTAAAAGATGCATCGTTAATTTCTATACAACGACCTTGTATGATATAACTAACCTAGATAACTAGCACCGTCCCTGGCAACGGTGCCAATGATGAGTGGCTAGGTACCCCTACACTCAACCATACGAATACGAGTGTTTCACGCACGATTCGGTCGAACTCTATAGATGGACTAGTTGTGGTATCTAGACGGTTACTCGTAGATCACAGTTCGCTATCTTCCCACCTGGATTAGTATTAGCTTTGTCATGTATGGTTTAGTCCAGAGTGAGATGTATGATGTGTTCCTACACTAATGCTACTCCTAGGTATGATGGTAAATAATGTCAACTAAGCTAGGAGAGAGAATGGGAGAGAATCTAAACTAGCCTAAGTGCGATGAGCATCCATTCCTTAATCATCTGTACACATCTTAGACCTCATGCATTGGGGGAAAAGGGTTGAGAGTAAAACTGACAAAAAGTCTTTACAAAACTACTAAACTTAAACTTAAAAACTTCAATGACTCAAAAAACTTGCCTACCAGAACTGCCTACCTCTTATTTATAGATGAGGAGATAGGTTGCGATATCGCGTACGCGATATCACATCTAGGCTGTGATATCGTGTATGTGATATCGCGTACGCGATATCATGGCTACGATATCGCAGCCAACAATTCATGACTCATCACTCTCCTTTATTAGCAGAAGACATAGAAAATAAAAAAGCTATAAAAATCATATACCTAAAGCTTACTTAACCATACAACCGTGACAATACAAGTAAGTTTGTGAAGACAACAATTGATTAACCTTGAGTGTTCCATTAAGGCGCATAAGCACTTAGTCCTTGGAGTTCGACCGAATTGTGCGTGAAACGCTCGTATTCGTATGGTTGAGTGTAGGGGTATCTTCCCACTCATCATTAGCATCATTGTTGGGGACTTAGTTGTTTGTGTGCTGCGTAGAACATAGGAAATCATTCATATTGTTGGAAGGTTAGAATGAACCCTTAGGGTTAATCAAAGAAAGACAAGACAATAGTACATTACACACGGAACAAGACAAGATGTCTTCTTCTTCACATAAGAGCACTTCATCGCCTAAGACTAACACAAAAGGCAGTCGGCATCATAATACACGTAACCAAGATTCGCCAGTTCCTCAACAGTTTCGTGTGGTATATTCTCATCCCGATGAGTATGTACCCGATTTCACCTTTATTCTTCACCAAGACAAACAACTGTGTTGGAGAGACTTAGAGGGTAACATAGTGTTGCCTCTAGACCAATCAGTCCCCAACATGCTCCTTCATGCTCTCACACGAATAGGCATGCTACTTTTATACGTAGAATACATTGCATGCGATGATGACTCAAGGGACTATCATCCAACAAAAGTGCAACGTTAAAGGGACTTGTGACAGGACAGATACCATACATCTTTGAAGGGTAAATGGCCCCATGATGCTCTGCACGTTTTGAGCGAAATTGAGGATGGTGAACCTGCTTCAATAGGTTCCCCAAAAAATGATGGTCCTCTTCCTAACATTGGTCAGGAGGTAGTGTATCAGAGCCTCCACTCCACTATTCACAACCCTGGTTCTGATACCCACGGACACAAAGTGTCCAACGAAGGAACACGAACACATGATAAGGACAGATTTTCTAATTGTGATCATGATCGAGGTCAAAACCACCAAAGAGAAGGAAGAAAACACCATCATAGCAATGATTCTCCTTCTTCTTCACGTTCATCGTCATCTTCGTCCTCTCCTTTAGTGTTTGGACGTAGTCATAGAGAAACCAATTGTGAGGATAGGGAAAAACGAAGAGAAATTCATCAACGAGATAATAGAGAACGAGGATGAGGACACTGTAAAGAATCAAGGCATAGAAGAAGGGAGAGTAGGGAACCGCGTAGACACCATAGGCGCTATGAACGAGATGATCACGAAGAACCCCTACTTGCAACTAGAAGCATGCTAGATATAATGGAGGCCATAAGAGTTCCAACAAGGCACCAAAAGGATAGTAGGATCAAGAGGTTAGACATGAACAACATCCCATGATTTGAAGGGGGATACGATGTTGCTCCTCAAAATCATTTACAAGCACTCCACAATGCATGTGCCTTGCAAAACATAGAAAAAGAATGGCAAAAACTAAAGTTGTTCCCAAGGACACTAGTGAAAGAAGCTGAAAGCTGGTACCGGTCCTTAGAACTGGAATCCATTCAGAGGTGGAGTACAATGTTAGAACTATTTAATGATAAGTACCAAACGTACTCCCAAGTGTCTAACCTGTGAAAGCAAATCCAAGGATGAAAGCAAGGAAATCATGAACCCTTGGATGCTACCATGGGCCGCTATTACACACTATTACAACCATGGGCCGCTATTACACACTGTTACATCGTTGCCCTGGCCATGGTTATTCGTAGCGGGATCAACTACACCATCTCGTGGATGGACTTAGACATGAAACAAGAAGAACCCTTGGGACACACAACCAAGGAAGGTTATCGGAGCTTAGATCTCATCAAATTCATAGACTACTAGAGCAAGTTGCCAAAGAAGAAGGTGAGCTACAAAAGAGAGAAAGTGCAGAAGAATATAACCGAGACCCTTCCCCCTGAAAAAGGGGAGTGAGATTTTGTGAGGAGGAAGAAGAGTCACCACTCGAAGAGATGGTGAATATGAAAACTTTGCCTCTCCAAAAGTTAATAACAGAAGTATCGGCAAAGGAAGACCAAATGTGGGACTCCTTGGATAGTAGGTTTGAAACTGTTCTTAAAATTGTAGAGGAGTCTAGGGAGTGAGGTAGTGACCATGACAAAAAGAAAAAGAGAGAAGTGAAAAATGCACGTAACAAGAGTAAGGGCAAAATGGCCATCACAAAAGAGGTTATGGATTCAGACACAGACAATGATGGTGGATGCGAGATATGCCAATATGACCATCCTAAGGGATGTTGCCTAGTGATCTCACATCTACAAGAGTCTGGGTTGTATGCACTCAACCCACAACTAAATAAACAGCAAGCACCTCGACGGTTACCTTATCTCTAAGGTAACCCAAGGTAATTCCACCAACCTTCAACATATTATCCAACTGGAACTCCACGACAACCCGTTGAGCAACATCAATAATGGCAATACCCACAGTCATGGGGGATGCCACCACTAAGGCAAAAATACCCATACTGGCAACCTGATCCATATGGCTACTACGTGCAACATCCAATCTCTCCATGTGACTTTGTTAGTCATGTTACACCACAACATCACTACCAAGCCCGTGAGTATTATAGAACTCCTTCTCCTAGGGAAGATAACCCACAAATATACCATCCTTCAAATCCATCCGCAGCTCTCACACCAATGGCTCCATTACCACCTACTCCAGCAATGTAAGGGGAACTCCCTACTCAACCATAGTAACGTAATGCCATAAGGGCTATAAACCCTCAACCCACTATTGGTTTTGACAACCGTATGAAGAAAAGACCTTTTTTCAGAACTAACAGTCAAACCAAGCCCTTACAACCACAAGTGATTGAACCTCTGAATGCCTCCCCATCAAATAAAGTTTCAGAGCTCCCTTTGAACCAAACATCGAGCTCAATGCATACAGTTATGTTAACACATGCCATTACTAACTGGATCAAGGATGGCCACCTTCCCAGGAAATTCTATGATCCTGGAAGCCCTCTAATCTATCTCCAAATCGCTGGGAATGAGCCATGCAAAGCTCTTCTAGATTTAGGTTCTGGAGTCAACTTAATATAGTAAGAAATGTACAAAGCCTAGAACCTACCTTCATTAAAGAGGAGCAATATTCACGTAGATTTGGCTAACTAGTCCATCACTTTTCCCTTGGGATTGGTGGAGGACATCGTCACCATTGTGTGTGGATGGTCGTACCCAGCTGATTTCCTAGTGATACAAGTGAATAACGGTAAAGGGGACTTCCCAATAATAATGGGAAGGACATGGCTAAGTACTATACATGCATGCCTAGAAATTTGCAATCTTTCCCTGGAAATATCTAAGGAGAACACTTTTGGAATGATCGAGAAGAAGAAGGTTCCATGGATCGCATATAGTGATATAGGGTGCAATTACGTGCAGAGATCATGGGTTGTGCAAAGTTTCGCATTGCCTACATGTAATTGATGTGCACAAGACATTAACATACAAAAGTGCTTGTATGCAGTAGCCACATGACAAGAAGGCATCCTATCGCTGATAGCTGATCAAGAGAGCAACTCACTAACGTGTATTGGAACTAACTGAGGAAATAACTTGCACTTACATCAAAAGCATAGATGCATTAGAGCAAGTGCTAAAAATATGCATAGAAACCAATCAAAGGCTCAATTGGCAAAAAAGCCATTTAATGGTCCAAGAAGGCATAGTACTTGGGCATAAGGTTTCACATGCAGGAATAGAGGTAGACCTAGATAAACTTAGGGTTATCCA
This sequence comes from Gnetum montanum, assembly GCA_015680685.1. Lineage (NCBI taxonomy): Eukaryota > Viridiplantae > Streptophyta > Gnetopsida > Gnetales > Gnetaceae > Gnetum > Gnetum montanum. The sequence goes on from MNCI01008509.1 coordinate 169,045, forward strand.
AGGAATCACCCATCAACCGAAAACTGTCAAAGACATTCGATCATTCCTTGGACACACTGTCTACTATAGGAGATTCATTGAGAACTTGTCTAAGATTGCCAAACCGTTGGTAGAGCTAACAAAGAAGGACGTACCTTTTGAGTGGACCAGGGAATGTGAACGTGCATTCCAAACCGTGAAATAAAAGCTAGTAGAAACTCCCATTCTACAAGCTCCTGACTGGTCCAGACCATTCCACATAATGACTGACGTGTCCAATTATGCTTTAGGAGTCGTACTTACATAGTTAGATGACCAAAAATGCCCTTACTACATCCACTATGCAAGTAGAAGTATCTCCAGTGCACAAATTAACTACACAACTATAGAGAAAGAATTAATGGATGTAGTGTTTGCATTGGATAAGTTTAGGCACTATGTGTTAGGTTACAAAGTGTTCATCCACACAAATCATAGTGCAATTCAGTTCCTCATGAACAAGCCAACAGTTAGCCCTTGTATTATATGATGGCTGGTAATTCTACAGGAGTTCGATCTAACGATGATCAATCGAAAAGGCACCGAGAACATAGTTGCAGATCATTTATCTCGGTTGCGCTGGGACAACAAAGAGGATGAATATGTAATGTCTGATCATTTTCCTGATGAAGCCCTCTTTGTTGGTGTAGTGAATAACCAACCCACAGAGATGAACTAGTATAGTAGCATTCTCACCTAACTCCTTACTCAACAAACACCACAGGAGCTAGACTTTAGGAAGAAACAACAGTTTCTTCACAGAGCCAAGTACTTCATGGACATCAATGGACAATTTTACAAAGTATGTCCTAATGGCTTGGTAGACCAACTGAGAGTTCTCCAAGATGCTCATGAGGGCCCTTGTGGGGGTCACTATGCAGGGAGATGAATGACTATTAAGATCTTGCTTGTAGGATATTACTAGCCAACATTATTTCGGGATGCCCATCAATTTTTCCAATCTTGTGAGCGATGTCAACGTGATGGGGGAATGATTGCTAAAATGGAGGGTTCGCAACAATGGATTCAACCATTAGAACCCTTTGACAATTGGGGAATAGACTTTATGGGGCCCATTACATCAATGTCCAATGAAAAAGCTTAAATTGTAGTTGCCGTAGACTATTTAACAAAATGGGTTGAAGCAGCTACAGTTAAAGACTGCACATCATCTATAGTTGCACAATTTGTGCAATAACAAATCGTAAATAGGTTTGGTGTGCCATGTGCACTTAGTTCGGATAATGGAACACACTTCACAGGTGCAACTTTTCAAAAGTTAATGCAACGCTTAGGGGTTGAACATAAATTGACTACACCTTATCACCCCCAAGCTAATGGACAAGCTGAGGTCACCAACATGGAGATCACTAAAATATTGACTAGGACAATTAGCAAGTATAGGTGAGATTGGAGCACTAAACTGAATGATGCTGTTTGGGCATACCACTCCACATGGAAACTCCCTATAGGCTACTCTCCCTATGAGTTAGTGTATGGAAAGCTTCCAATGCTTTTGATTCAAACCAAGCTCCATACACTATCAATGGCTTATGACCTCCACCTCAATCTTAATCTAGCACAAAAACAAAGGTTGGCAACTATGCTAGACGAAAATTGATTAGCTGCCCTATCATCAAATGAGTTGCACAAGGCATATAACAAGCAATGTCATGACTTGAAGATTAGAAAGGTTAAGTATCAACTAGGAGATAAGGTTCTCTACTGGAATCCCACACATGTGCCACAATGCACAAAATTTCAAATACTATGGGAAGCACCTTACATTATTCATTCAACCTTTCCTTCAGGGATATACAAACCTGAGAACCCTGATAAGAGATTATTAGTCAATGTGCAATAGACCAAACCCTTCCATGAATTTAGAATGGTTAGTGTACATAGTACCTCTGAGAAGGGACAACCCTGCTCACTATTTCGGATCTCCTCCTTCCAACTCAGTCATGGGGGAGATGGCCACCTCTACTAACCATTTGAGGCCCTCAGTTCTTTTTTAAGTTTTTTTTACACATTTTTGTTTTACAAATTTCTTTAACTTTTCTTGTTTTTGTTTTGCAACATCGTTTATACTTTTTCATTTCTTTGTGTGACTGTTTGTTTTGTTTGTTTTTGTTTTTGTCTTTATCTTTATCTTTGTTTGTTATTTTTGTTTTGTTAGATTTGTTACCTAATAAGTGCTCCTAATGGTGGTATGAACTATATTCTATTAATTGCTAATGTTTGGTTTTTACCTTTGAGTTATAATGTTGATACTAAGGTATGGTTCTTTTGATATAATAGGTAATGAGTCCACGTCATCTATGCATCCATGAATTTCTATGGTCTCTCTTGGCTTGGAACTGTATAGTCCCCTTCTTTAATAATAAAACTATTAAAAAATCAGTGACTGGGTATTTCTCAAACTAAGGAAGGACTCAAGGACTAAAAAGGGTGTGACTTCAAAGGAATTTGATGCATTTGTGTTGGCTATTCTCTTGGGTGCTTAAATGTTTTCTTCTTGAGTTTTCCTTACCATTTTGACATTGCTCCATTATCGGGAAGCTGAGCCAATAAAAATAAGTCTTTGCATGGTGTGGTTCTCACGCAATAAAAAAAATAGTGAGAATTCAAAGCACACCCCTTAGAAAAAATGATCATCTAGGCTACAAGCACTGGTTATGGATCTCAACAAACATGTTCCCTCTAACTAAGGCCCTCTCTCACTTCCTACTTTTCCCTTTCTTGTCTTCCTCGGAATGGTGTTGACTCTTTGGCGAAAGCATTCTTGTTACTTCAAGTGGATGGATTAGCCAAATGTATTAATGCGAAGTCACTGGATGTGGATTTTTTGAGGTTGTATTTGGAATGAGATCTACTCAGTCACATTAACCATAAATACACAAGGGGCTAAACACCACCTTATCCTTGGGAATCCATTCCATTCTCTTCTCTCCATCATTCTTTCTCCATTTTCCACTTCATTGCTAGTTGTATCAATAGTCTATATTTTGGTTGATGCATTGTTTCTCTTTGGTGGATTCTTGTGGTTAAGTCTTTAACTCTTGCTTCCAAACGACATTCCCAAAGCCTACGAACTCTGTGAAAGTGGGTTTGTCAGGGCATAAAGGGCATGAGCCTGCTTTGGGGAGGACACACTAGCATTCCTCTTTGGTGCATCAGTTAACTTCTTTTCCTTAAAAATTTCTACAATCAACATTTGTTTTGTTCATTCCCATCTTTGACATCCATTTTATCGGTGTTGCCGTTGTTTATTTATTTTTCCATCTTTCTTATTCCTTATCTTTTTCCATTCTATCGCTACCGAAGGATCGTTCTTAGTCATGGGGGCCCTGGTCCAATTTTTCCAATTTTTCCTAACCCCTATACCTTGGGTAGTCACCAGTGTTATATCTCTAGAATCCATATTAGACATATCACAACTCAGCCAATGGACCTTACATTGAGGCAAGGTATCAACTATATTGTGATTTACTTATCCTTGCTCATATGTGACTGTGTTGTGTGTACAGATGGTAATGATATAGCAATGGGCTAGACCTGGAGGAAACACTCAGGATGGACTGGTGTTGGAATGGTTGTGCAAGGAACAAGATGGCGCGCTCATGGATGGACAACGGAAGGCACAATCTTGGCATCAGCAGCAACACATCTTCTCTTTTTTTTCTCTCTCTCTTCTCTCTTAGCTACCAAATAAGGCTGGATGTTAATTGTGTATAGTGTTTACTCTTGTGGTCATGAACACTAATGTTACCATGTATTGTAATGTTGATCCATTCACATGTCATCCCATTCACCATTAGTTATCATTCAAGTCAATAATCCCATACCTTCCCAATATTTTATAAGAAACTCGAGGATGAGTTTTCATTCAGTCATGGGGGTATGATGAACTGCGATATCGCATATGTGATATCGCGTCCTGTCTCATCTTCTATAAATAAGAGGCGGCACCCTTGGTTCCAAGGTAGTTAGACTTAGACCCTTAACCAGACTCTTGCAGTTTTGTCATTCCAAAGTTAGAATTATTTCTATGTGCCCGCAGTAGGAGTCATAGAGTGAACGGATCTTTATTTGAGCAATTTGTACTTGAGCACAATTTTGTGTACAAAAATAAAGATGAACTTTATGATAAAGACGGTATACATGAAATATTACTTGATTATAACTATGAATAGTACATAATTAAAAGTGAAGATAAAATAAGGGTGAGAACAAAGTAGAAGAAAATGAGAGCTATGTTCATTATTTGATTCTTTCTTCATTCAACTAGTCCTACTAATTACAGATGATCTTTGGTGAGAAGTGAATTTTTGAAAGAGTGCTTCTTTCTTTTGTTATTGGCCTAGTTGTAAGGATGAATTCCTAACTATGCATCCCTAAATTTGTTAAGTCTTTCCTTTCGTGTTATTTCTATTTATTCTATTAGATGCTGCTTGTGTATTTTTTACCTTTTCTATCTTGTTTGTTAGATGCTACATGTGTATTTGTTGCTCTATTTTGAATAACAATACTTTTTTTTAAGGATTGAACACCCTTTAAAATCTAAAGATATGAACTGAAAAAGAGAAAATGTAAAAGATTCTAGCCCTTTGGAGGGTTCTAGGGGGTGCTGCTCATTTGGAGGGAGTGGGGCCATCCCTTTGTGTAGTTTATGGCCAACAATTGCGCTGCATGCCATCAACCATTGTCGAGCTCTCTTTCAAGTTGGAGGGGGCTCATTTTAATGGGGGGAAACTGAGTTTTGTAGGAGGGGGAATTGAGGGAGGAGGTGTATTGAGAGGTGCAGAGGGAGGAGCTAGGATGCATCTAGGGGTGAGATAGCTAGGGCCTCCTCTCTGGGAGGGAGCCTGTTCATCACTACTCAATAGATGGAGGTTGTAGGCCATGTGATTAGGGAGTGGTCCATATCCCAAGGGACTTCTTTTGTGGTAGGGATGAAGTAAGGGTAGGTCATAGAGTGACTACTATGGGAGGAGCAGTGGCATTAGAGAGAAGAAGAATTCCAATAGGAACAAGAGCTATGGGTAATGCAGTAGGTAAAGGTCATTAGGGTGGATGTTAAAGAAGAAAGAATTCACTTTGATTTGGTTGAGGTGGCCTTGTAGCTCAAGTAGGAGGTCGAGCTGTGGGAAAGCTTACGACAGGAGCTGGAAGATGAGGCCAGGCGATGGAAAGAGGTGAAAAGGAAGGCTATTGAACACCAAGCCTAGGAGGAGGAGGAGAACAATGAGATCTAACATCAACTAAATAAGGCCCACACTGATAGGGTGATTGCTTCATTATGGGGGGCCGCTGCCCTTATGTTATTCTAAACATTGGTAGGAATGCCTTATGACACCACATTCGTAGGCAAGAAAAAAACTTTCACTTCGAAAGCAGGGGAGTGAGGCAATAGAGGCTTTCAAAAGATTTCAGAAGGTGATGGTGGCCTTTGTGGGCACTTAGCCATACATGGAGGTTTGAAATGATATCCATGCGCAAGAGAAAGCCTATTGTCCATGTTCTCGGTTGCCCTTGAGGCTATAANGGGGGGGGGGGGGTGTCATCAATATCATTGATGTTTTGATATTTTGTTTTCAAATTTTGTTGTAACCCTCCTAGGGGGTGCTTTTGCTATTTTTTCTATTGATAGGGTGGTTCTGGCAAGGGAAACCTTCTTGCTAGCCTATAGAATTTTTGCTAAGGGTGCTGGGTACATGGCGGGGGGAGCATTCCTCTTCCCCTTTTTTTTCATAAAACTTGACATGTACATTTTGTAAAATTTTTTCATAATATAGCCCAAATTTTTTCCAAAAAATTTTTTTAAATCAAAATAAATTTAAACTTGATTTTTCTTTTATAAGGATTGATGATGAGTAGCGAGGTACCCTTATGCTCAACGATACTACTCACAAGCATTCACGCATGATCCGATCGAATTTTGTAGATCTTAAGTTCCTAAGTACACTAGTTCCAAGACATGAAATCTAATTGTGAAATCGTTGTTTTCTCAACTACACTTGTGGAACTTAATTGTATGGTTAAGTGTAATTGAGGAACATGATTTTTATTATTTTATATTTTATTCATCTACAATTAACAATAAGTTGAAACTCAATTTATGAACCACTTTAACTAATCTAATTACTAATTAATAGCTAACTATCCTAACATAAGCATCTAATCCCACTTTTTGTGCACATCCTGAACACGTATAATGCTGCTGGGTTACCAAACTTTAAGTGTTGTTGGGATTACCAAGCATCATACACATGCTCAAAGTGGTCGTACTTATGTGCTTAATTAACTACTATTTAATCTAACTAGCTTACTTTAGCTTAATTACTCAACAGTGTTAAATGAAATTACACAAAACATTAAATGCATTAATAAAATATTTAAGTTAGCTAAGGTGTTGCAAGGTTTGATCAGAAAGCTCATCTTTATTGTTGCACACACTACTATGCTTAGGTACAATAGTGCTCGAATAAAGATCCGTACACTCAATGACTTCTGCTACCAATACTTTGGAAAATATTCTAACTCTAAAGAAAAGAAACTGCAAAAGCTCTACTATGTTATGAAAAAAACTACTGCAAATTGTGTGCCCAAGCACTATATTTATAGGCTGACACACATCCCATGATATTAGATATCCAACATCGCTTCTTGGGCCTTGATATTGGGTATTCGATATCAAGGCTCCAATATTGGATATCCAATATTGAAGTCAGGCCAAATATGATTCATCATACCTTCACAAATGAATGAAACCTTATCCTCGAGTGAACAAAAGGAGGAACAAGTCCCTTACAAAACCTTGGGAAGGTATGGGATTATTGATTGACATGCAAATTAACTCAGATGGAATAGACAAACTCTAAGTGCTTAAGTATATGGATTTATAATTGATGAGTGGCGAGGTACCCCTACACTCCACCATACGAATACGAGCGTACACGCGCGATCCGGTCGAACTCCACAGACTAAATGCCTTAACGCCACAAGAAACACTTGGGGTTAATCGTTCGTTGTCTTCCCA
>MNCI01008509.1:183756-200790 GCA_015680685.1 Gnetum montanum
CGATATCGCGGCCCAGTGCAAGTCGCGTCTCATCAATAATCTTTTACAAAATTGGGTGTTCATGACCATAGTATTGAACACCATGGACAAAACTAACATTGAACTCCTCAAGTAGCTAAAGAGTGAGGGAGAAGATTCAACAATCATGAAGGGACCTTGTCGCATGGTGTTATTGCTTCTTCCTTAGTGAAGATAGTCCCACTTCCAATCCATGCTTCCCACTGCAATCACAACAAAATCATAGATTAGTATGCAATGTGTAAAGTATATCTTTTAGGTACCTTGTCTCATCAATAGTTACACTTGGCTAGGTTATGATTATGGTGGATTGATTCCTTTAATAGTGTTAGCGAGAAGATTGAAAAATAGGGTGAAGTGAATAAGTAGTCCATTATTAAATTCTAAAAAGTCCAAATGCAATGAAATGCTTGAAGAGGGTTAAAGAATTCACAACAATAAAAAGAGGATTTCACTGAAAAATGTCGTGAAGATGAACACAATTGGATGTCATTGATGGAACACACGAAAGGATTTGATTATGAAAATGTCTAAGGATAAAAAACTTAACTATCTCAACCAAAAGGTATGCAAGTGGATCCTCCCCAAAGTAGGCACATGCCCTTTTTTTCCCTTGCATAACCTCAAATCGAGGAGTTCGTGGGCCCCATGGATGATTAACAGTTATAAAAAGTTAAGTACAAAAACCTAGAAGAAACTACTTAAGAAGTTCAACACAACAAACCAAGACATCAAACAAGAACATGAGCACTGGCAACGAGGTGAGGCATGGAAAGCATAGATGGATGAGAGAGAGAGTGGAATGGAGTTTCCAATTAAGGTTAAATAAAGTACCATGTGAATTTTGTGGTTAAATGACTTGATAAAATCCATCCTTAGTCTAAACCAAAATGAATCATGTTTAGTGACTTTGCATTGTCACTCTAAGACCAGTCCACCCCCTTGGGACATAAGAGTGCTCCCATAGAACAACCAATGTTCCTTATTTAAGAAGAAAAGAGAAGCATGAAGTGAGATGGAATCTTCAGGTAACATATCTTTATAGTCCCATAACCAGTGATTGTGGCCCATTTATTTTGTTCAAGGGATGTGCTTTGAATTCCCATCATTTTTTTTCTTGTAACAGAAACCACACCATGCAAAAACTTACTCAACTTCTTGGTATTGGTTGACACGGAATGGCAAGAAATCCATGAAAACACACATGCATCCAAATAAGTAAAAAGGCATAAAGAGTACCGAGTCTCCTTGAAGTTACAGCCTATTCAAACCTTTGAATCCTTTCCAGGTTTGGAAACTACCAAGGTCACAAGTTTGTTAAAGCTTTATTAATGAAGAAGGGACCTCATACTTCCAAAACAAGGAATACCATAGAGTTTGTGAATGGGTGGATGTTGTGAACTCACTGCCTATTTCATGAAAAAAAACCATGCCTTAGTTATTAGTAATAAAATTCAAAGCTGGAATCCAAACACCAACAATCAAATAACTGAATAGCACATGCCCACATCAAATAAACCACACTATACCCAGTTGGCAATAAGTCACATTATTATTAAAATACAATAAGAAAATCACACAAAAATAAAGAAATTTATATAAGAAATTGTAAAATATTTTTAAAAAATAAAATGTACCAATGATGTTGTAAAACAAGAAATTGGAAAAAACAAAAAATTGGAACAAATTAATAACATAAAAAGAAATAGAAAGGTGTACAATAAAGAAGGCATAAAATGAAAAGTTCTAAAAATAATAAAGTATAAGACAAAAATGTGTAAAAAAAAAGATGAAAAACTGAGGAGCCACTTATATAGTTAGCATAGATGGCCATCTCCCCCATGACTAAGTTGAAAGGAGGAGATTCGAAAGATTGAATGTGGTTATCCATTTGATGAGGCATTTGTTACATTGGCTTACTTAGGCTCATGGAAATGTTTGACTTGTTGTGTGTTGGCTAGCTGCTTCTTATTTGAGCTCTCAAGTTTGTAGATTAAAATGGTTCTAGAAGGTAGATTTTTGTAAATGATATAAGATCTTTACCACAATGTCTGGACCTTAGTTCTTTGAGGTACGTGTGTGGGGTTCTAGTAGAAAACCTTATCTCTCGATTGAAATTTGACTTTCCTAATTCTAAGGTCATGGCCCTTTTTGTTAAATGCCTTGTGCAACTCATTAGATGATAGGGCCATGAATCGATTCTTGTCTAGCAGGTTGAGATTTAGTAATCTTTATTTTTATGCTAGACTTATGTCAAGGTCAAGGTCACAAGCTATTGACAGTGTACGGAGCTTAGATTGAATAGGTAGAGTTGGTAATTTTTCATACACTAACTCATAGGGAGAGTAGCCTATAGGGAGTTTCCATGGCAACTGGTAGGCCCAGAGGGCATTGTTAAGTTTTGTGCTCTAATCTCTCCTATATTTGCTAATACTTCTTATTAGGATCTTTGTGATTTCCCTGTTTGTAACCTCAACTTGGTTGTTGGCTTGGGGGTGGTAGGGTGTTATTAGTTTATGTTCAACCCCCAAGCATTGCATAAGCTTTCAAAAGGTGGTTCCTATAAAGTGGGTTCCAATATCAGAAATTAATGCATGTGGCACACCAACCCTGTTTACAATATTCTATTATACAAACCAAGTAGCAGTAGAAGATGTCTAGTCAGTGATGGCTACTACTTCTGCCCTTTCATACAATAATCAATAGTGACTATGATTTATGCCTTTCCATTTGAAATGGGAGTGATGGGACCCATGAAGTTAATGCCCCATATGTTAAAGGGTTCTAGTGGTTGAATCCATTATTGAGGTTCCTCCATTTGAGTAGTTATTCCACCATCTCGTTGGAAACGTTCACAAGAGTGGATAAATTAGTAAGCATCCTTGAAAATTATTAGTCACTAATACCCTACCATTAGAATTTTAATGGTCATGTGTTTCCCAACATAGTGGCCCCCTTAAGGACCCTCATGAACATCCTAAAGAATGTACAATTGATCAACATTAGGGACACACCAACAAACTAAGTCATCGGTGCATATCTTGTAGAGATGTCCATTGATCTCCATGAACCATTTCACCTATTGAAGAAACTGTTGTTTCTTCTAGTGGTCCAACCCTTGTGGTATCTCTTGAGTGAGAAGATAGGTGAGAATGTCATCGTACCATTGAGGCTCAGTGGGTAATTGCTTAATTATAGCCCTGGCAAAGAGGAGTTCATCAAGAAAATGATTAGATAGTGGGCTTTCCTCCTCTTTGTTGTCATATCGTAACCAAGAAAAGTGGTTAGCAACCACATTCTCAGTTTCCTTTTAATCTACCCTCATAAGATCGAATTCCTGTAAGATCACCAGCCACCATATGACACAGGGGCTCATCGTTGGCTTACTCATCAGGAAGCGAATCACACTATGGTCAGTGTGCACAATTACTTTATATTCAAGCACATAGTGCTTACACTTCTTTGGAGCAAATACCATTACCATCAATTCTTTTTCTATAGTGGTGTAGTTTAGTTGTGCACCCATAATGCTTTGGCTTACGCAGTGGATGTAATATGGACATTTCTTATCATCCAACTACGTAGGCATAGCCACCAATCCATAGTTTAATGAATCTATCAACATATGAAATGGTCTAGACCAGTCAACTACCTGTAGAATTGGAGTTTTTACAAGTTTGTCCTTCAACTATTGGAATGATTTTTCACCTTCCTTTATCTAAACAAATGGAACATCTTTCTTTGTTAGCTTGACCAACGATTTTGTGACCTTAGAGAAATTCTATATGAATCACAAGTCGTAGCTAGTGTGTTTAAGGAATGATCAGACATCTTTTGTAGTTTCTGGTTGGCAGGTAATTCCTTACACGACCTTTATTTTTTTAGAGTTGACCTCAATCCCTACTTGTAAGATTTTGTGCCCTAATACAATGCCTTATTTGACCATGAGATGGCTCTTTTGCCAATTGAGTTATAGCTTCTTTCCACACATCTTTTTAGTACTTGCTCAAGGTGGTCTAATGCTTACTTAAATGTAACTCCATAGGTGAAGAAGTCATCCATGAAGACTTCCACCTCACTACTGATTTACTATTGAAAGATGCTTAAGACCAAATGTTGGAATGTAGCAAGGGCATTGCACATACCAAAAGGCATCTTGCAATATGCAAAGATCCCCTAAGGACTCATGAATGTTGTTTTGGCCTAATCCTCTAGCATGATCTGGATTTGGTTATAGCTATTATAACTATATAGAAAACTATAATGGAAATGTCCAAATATAGTATCCAACACTTAATCAACAAATGACAATAGAAAATGATCTTTGAATGTTGCCATATTCAACAATAGAAAATCGATGTAAGCCTACCACTTGTCATCTATCTTTAGCATAATCATGAGTGGACTAACCCACTCACTATCCACAATGGGATAGATAAAACCTACCTTGAGGAGTTGTTTGATTTTCTCTTTCACGATCTACTTTAATTTGGGGTTCAATTGCCTCTATGGCTACCTCTTTGGCTTCATTATCAGGTCAATGTAGATACAATGCTGGCATATCCTAGGATCAATCCCTATGAGTTTAGGATATGACCAAGCAAAGGTTATTGATAATTTGTGAACCACATTTAACAACATTTGTTTCTATTCTAGAGCAAGATTTGCATTGATTATTACCAGCTTTCCATTTTTCAAGAATGCATATTCCATGTTGGTAAGTAGAGTTTTTAACTCAAGGGGCTCTTATTTAAATTTTTAAGAAATTTTTCGCTCTCCCCCATAGGTATAATCATTTGCATTAACAGAGAGTTGGTGATGAACTTGCTCTAGTTCATCTATGCTTGTGACAGGTGCATGTCAGGCTCTCAGTAGGTTCCATACAAAGTGTGCTGCTTTTAGAATCAATGGTCAACTAGTGGGTGCCCTTTTGTTTTGTGGGTACTGTGTATAGACACCTTTGAATATTTACTTCAAGGGCACACTACCTACATGCAAAAATAGATGCTCATTTCACAGACTAGAGTTTTTGCATGCAATTGCACCCTGTATCACTATACGTGATGCATGGAACTCGCTTATTCTCAATCTTTCTAAATGCATGTTCCTTACATATCTTTAAGGAAAGATCTTTGATGTCCATTCTTGCATCAATAGTGCTTAGCTATGTCTTTCTCATAATGATTGGGAAGTTACCTTTATAGTTCTCAACCTTGATTGCTATGAAATCGATAAGATAAGACCACCCATAGACAGTGGTCATAATGTCTTTCACCAATCCCAGTGGAATAGTAATGGATTCGTTTACCAATTTCAATCAAATATCACTCTTCTTGAGAGGTGATAAGTTCCAGGTAGTATACATCTCATAAGAAATAATGTTTATACCAAAACTTGAATCAAGACGAGCTTTACATGATTCATTCCCAGCAATCTTTAAATAAATAAGAGGACTCCTAGGATCACCTAATTTCCTGGGAAGGTTGCTAGCAAGAATCTAATTAGATATGACATGAGTGAACATAATAGTATGAATTCTGGGTGGTATTTGGTTTGAAGGGGACTCAAAGGGATTAGATGCAGAGGAAGATGGAGAAGCAGGGTTGCTAACCGCATGTGTATGTGAGGGTTTAGGTGGGCTATTGGGTTAGAAAAAAGGTCTTTTTCCTGATCTAGTGTCTGAACCACTTAGTTGATGAACCAATTGTAGATTAACAACCTTTGTAGCATTATGTTGTTGTGGTTGGACAAGAAGTTTACCCTACATAGATGGAGTAGGTGGTAGTTGTGTTGAAGGTGGCGGAATAGGTGCAGGAATAGGAGGAGGATAAGGATAAAAAGTTGTATCCCTTCTTGAATGTGGAGAATGAGTTCAATAGTATTTAGAAGAGTAGTATATATGTTGGAAAGGATACTCATGATTAGAATAGTTACATGGAGATAAGGGTTGTTCAACGTAATACCCATATAAATCTAGTTGTTTGTAAGGGTATTGCTACCTTGGTAGTGGTAGCACCCATGGCTATGTTTGTTGTCACTGTTGATAATGTTTGTATGGTTGTGGTGGAGTTTCATTTGGATAATATTATTGTTGTTAATGGAACTACGTTAGAAAAAAGGTCTTTTTCCTGATCTAGTGTCTGAACCACTTAGTTGATGAACCAATTGTAGATTAACAACCTTTGTAGCATTATGTTGTTGTGGTTGGACAAGAAGTTTACCCTACATAGATGGAGTAGGTGGTAGTTGTGTTGAAGGTGGCGGAATAGGTGCAGGAATAGGAGGAGGATAAGGATAAAAAGTTGTATCCCTTCTTGAATGTGGAGAATGAGTTCAATAGTATTTAGAAGAGTAGTATATATGTTGGAAAGGATACTCATGATTAGAATAGTTACATGGAGATAAGGGTTGTTCAACGTAATACCCATATAAATCTAGTTGTTTGTAAGGGTATTGCTACCTTGGTAGTGGTAGCACCCATGGCTATGTTTGTTGTCACTGTTGATAATGTTTGTATGGTTGTGGTGGAGTTTCATTTGGATAATATTATTGTTGTTAATGGAACTACTTGAAATTATCTTAAGGATAAGGCAACCTTCTGGGTGCTTGCTTTTTTGCTAATCATGGATAAAGAGTATACACCCAGACTCCTATAAGTGTGACACGATGGGGTAACATCCTTTAGGATGTTCATATTGGAAAATGTCACACCCACCATTATCATCTAATTCAATTTCTACAAATTCCTCTACTACAAAAATATTTTCCTTACCTCTTTGATTGGCACATTCAGCTTCTTTTCACCTTCTACAGTAACAATCACTACTTTGTTCTTTAAACTCTTCAATAATTTTCAAGACAGCTTGAAATTTGCTATCCATAGAGTCTCATAATTGATCTATCTTAATTAAAATTTTAGAGGTAAATTCTTGAATCAGCAAGGTTTTCCAATTCACCACCTCATCAAGTGATGATTCCTCCTCACTATCACAAAAGTGGACCTCCCTCTTACGAATGGAAGAATTGCGATTGTACTCTTTTTCACTTTTTTATTTCCTCAACTCTCCTTCTTCTTTTGTTACCTTCTCAATCAGCAATTGGATTTGATGGACTCTTAATTTTAACAATCACCCTTGGGCATAGACTTCGAGAGTTGTCCTTGTTTCTAATCAGAGCCTCTCTATGATATGGCAAAGTTGCGTTTGTTAAGAATAACCATGGCCAAGACATCTATGCAATAGAGAATAGTATTAGCCCATGGCAGCATCCAAGGGTTCATGTGTCTCTTATTTCCATCCTTGGATTTTCCTCCTCAAAGTTGGACACTTGGGAGTATGTTTAATATTTGTCAATGAGTAGTTCAAGCATTGTACTCCACTATCTGATGGATTCCAATTCTAAGGAATGGTACAAACTTTCTACTTCTTTAATGAGTGTCCTGGGAAACAACTTAAGCTTTTGCCAGTCATTTTCTATATTTTGCAAGGTACAAGCATCATGAAAAGCCTGAATATGATTTTGCAGATATGAGTTATATCCCCCTTTGAACTTGGGGATATTATTCATGTATAGCCTCTTAATATGGCTATTCTTTACATGCATTGTGGGAATTCTCACTGTCTCTACAATGTTTAGCATGCTTTGGGTAGTGAGCAAAGGCTCATTGAGACCATGGTTTTAGTGCCTACAATGCCCTCTACTACCCCATCGTTCATGGTGATGGGCCTCTCTTAAATGCTTGTGCCCAGGGTCTTGTCTTGCTTGATGGTCCCTATGATCATCTCAATTCCATCAATCACCTCCATCATGATTGTGTCCCCTAAGGTTGCATTTAGAGCTAGAAGAGGATGAAGATGATGATGAAGGTGAAGATGAAGGAGGACTAGCACTATCACAGTGCCTACCACCCCCTCTTTGATGGTTGCGACCACGATCTTGCTACTTACCCGCATCCCTACCATGACTTTCCTCCTTAGATCCCCTTTGTCAAGGGATCTGCTCTTGCCAAAACCAAGATTATGGATCATGGCTTGCAAGTTTTGGGTTTGACCTCCTTCACTGAAGTCAAATAGAGGAGTCTCTTTGAATGAAAAATCCCCAAGGAAGGGTTCTCCACCATCTCTTTGGTTCATCAGGAATGGAGAATCATTGGACCACTTCCCCTTCACAGACTTGTAGCATTGCTCTAGTTGTTGATCCCTTAGATGTTGTGCATCAGTGGGATGATAATCCCTAGCATCATTATCCTACACAACATACTCAGCATGAAGCACTTAGATGCTCAACTGTGATGAGTGGCGAGGTACCCCTACACTCAACCATACGAATATGAGCGTTTCATGCATGATCCGGTTGAACTTCGAGGATTAGTCAATCATTTTCTTTCAAAACTTACTTGTATTGTCACAATTGTATGGTTAAGTAAGCTTGAGGTATATTATTTTTATAGCTTTTGTCTTTTTTATGTCTTCTGCTAATAAAGGAGAGGGAGAGAGAACTAAGTAGCTAATCTATCTTAACTATTCATTAACTAGTTTCTAATTGTTCCTAACACTAGTATCTGTTCCCACTTGCCGTGCGCATCCTGAACTAGTGCAACGCTACTGGGATTACCAAACACTAATCATTATTGGGTTACCAAGCGCTACACGAATGCTCGAAGCGGTCGTACTGAGTGTACTTAACTAAGAGGATCGAAGGTTGAGAGAGATATTAATAAACTAGGAAAGCATTAAACATTCAACAATATTTAATTACTAATTAGCTTAATTTGTATGTTGCAAGGTTTATCATAAAGTTCTTCTTTATTGCTATACACAAATGTGTGCTTAGGTACAAATTGCTCGAATAAAGATCTGTTCACTCTATGACTCCTACTGTGGGTACATAGAAATTATTCTAACTCTGGAATGACTAAACTACAAGAATTTGGCTAAGGGTCTAAGTCTTACTCCCTTGGAACAAAGGGCGCCGCCTCTTATTTATAGAAGATGAGGTAGGACGGGATATTGCGTGGTCGATGCGATATTGCGTATGCGATATTGAGGCTCATCATACCCCCATGATTGGATGAAAACTCATCCTTGAGTTCCTTACAAAATATTGTGAAGGTATGGGATTATTGACCTGAATGACAACTAATGGTAAATGGGGTGACATGTGAATGGATCAACATTACAATACATGGCAACATTAGTGTTCATGAACACAAGAGTGAACACTATATACATTTGACATCTAGCCTTATTTGACAACTGAGAAAGAAGAGAGAGAGAGAGAGAAAAAAAAGGAGAAGACGTGTTGCTGCCAATGCCAAGATTACGCCTTCCGTTGTCCATCCATGAGTGCACCATCAATCTTGTTCCTTGCACAACTGTTCTAGCACCAGTCCATCCTGAGTGTTTCCTCCAAGTCTAGTCCATTGCTATATGATTTCCATCTGCACACACAACACAGTTACATATGAGTAAGGATAAGTAAATCACAATGCAGTTGATACCTTGCTTCAGTGTAAGGTCCATTGGCTGAGTTGTGACATGGCTGATACAGATTCTAGAGATATAACACTGGTGACTATCCAAGGTGTAGGGGTTAGGAAAAATTAAAAAAATTGGACCAAGGCCCCCACGACTAAGAGCGATCCTCCAGTAGCGATAGAATGGAAAAAGATATGGAATAAGAAAGATGGAGAAAAAGAAGCAATGGCAATGTCGATAAAATGGATGTCAGAGGTGGGAATGAATAAAACAAATGTTGATTGCAAAAATGTTTAAGGGAAAGAAGTTAACTGATGCACCAAATAGGAATTCCAGTGGGTCCTGCCCAAAGCAGGCTCATGCCCTTTATGCCCTAAAAAACCCACATTCAAAGAGTCCGTAAGCTCTGGAAATGTTATTTGGAAGCAAGAGTTAAAGACTTAACCCTAAGAATTCACTAAAGAAAAAACAATGCATCAACCAAAATATATATTACTAATACAACTGGTAATGAGGTGAAAGATGGAGAAAGAATGATGGGAAGAAGAGAATGGAATGGAATCCCAAGAGCAAGGTGGTGTACAGTCCCTTGTGTATTTCTAGTTAATGTGATTGAGTAGATCTCATTCCAAATCCAGCCTCAAATAATCCACATCTAGTGACTTCACATTAATACACTTGGCCAATCCATCCACTTGAAGTAACAAGAATGCTTCCACCAAAGATTTACCACCATTCTGAGGGAATGAGAAAGGGAAAAGTAGGAAGCGAGAAAAGGCCTTAGTTACCCGGAACATGTTTGTTTAGTTTCATAACCAGTGCTTGTATCCCAGATGATTATTTTTTCTAAGGGGTGTGCTTTGAATTCTTACTGTTTTTTTTTTTTTGGGTGAGAACCACACCATGCAAAGACTTATTTTTATTAGCTCAACTTCCCGATAATGGAGCAATGACAGAATGGTAAGGAAAACTCATGAAGAAAACATCCAAGAACCCAAGAGAATGGCCAGCACAAATGCATCAAATCCCCTTGAAGTCACACCCTTTTCAGTCCTTTAGTCCTTCCTTAATTTGACAAATGCCCAGTCACCAATTTGTTAATAGTTTTATTATTAAGAAAGGGACCATACAATTCCAAGCCAAGAGAGACCATAGAAATTCATGAATGCATGGATTCCGTGGACTCATTGCCTGTTATATCAAAAGAACCATACCTTAGTATCAACATTATAACTCAAAGGCAAAAACCAAACATTAGCAATCAATAGAATACAGTTCATACCACCATCAGGAGCACTTATTAGGTGACAAACCTAACAAAACAAACAAAGACAAAAACAAGAATAAAAAAAAATAAGAACAAACAAAACAAAACAAAAATAAAAATAAACAAAATAAATAATCACACAAAGAAATGAAAAAGTATAAATGATGTTGCAAAACAAAAACAAGAAAAGGTATAGAAATTTGTAAAACAAAAATGTGTAAAAAAAAGACTTAAAAAGGAACTAAGGGCCTCAATTGGTTAGTAGAGGTGGCCATCTCCCCCATGACTAAGTTGGAAGGGGGAGATCCGAAATAGTGTAGGGTCATCCCTTATCAGAGGTATTATGTGCACTAATCATTCTAAATTCATGGAAACGTTTAGTCTGTTGCACATTGACTAACAATCTCTTATTAAGGCTCTTGTCTAACTTTTTTAGGAATTTTCAACTTCCCCTAGTTGATGCTTTCTAGGTTAAGGTTTGGAAATTGGCGACGGACTTGCTCTAGTGCATCTATGCTTTCGATGTAAGCGCAAGTTATTCCCTCAGTTAGTTCCATGCACGTTAGTGAGTTGCTCTCTTGATCAACTATCAGCCACTGGGTGTCTTCTTGTTGTGTGGCTGCTGCATACAGGCACTTTTGTAGGTTAAGGTCTTGTGCACACCAGTTGCATGCAAGCAATGCTAAACTTTGTACAACCCGTGATCTCTGCATGCAATTGCACCTTGTATCACTGTATGCGATGCATGGAACCTTCTTCTTCTCGATCTTTTCAAAAGTGTTATCTTTAGATATTTACAGGGAAAGATCATGGATTCCTAGGCATGCATCTCATCTATAGTACTTAGCCATGCCCTTCCCATTATTATTGGGAATTCCCCTTTATCGTTATTCACTTGTATCACTAGGAAATCAGCTAGGTATGACCACCCACACACAGTGGTAATGATGTCCTCCACCAGTCCCAAGGGAATAGTGATGGACTGGTCGACCAGCTCTAGGTGAATATTACTCTTCCTTAATGGAGGTAGGTTCCAGGCTTTGTACATCTCTTGTGATATTAAGTTGACTCCAGAACCTAAGTCCAGAAGAGCTTTGCATGGCTCATTCCTAGCAATTTGGAGATAGATTAGAGGGCTTCCAAGATTAGAGAATTTCCTGAGAAGGTGGCCAACTTTAATCCAGTTAGTAACTACATGTGTTAACATAACTGTATGCATTGAACTCGGTGTTTGGTTTGAAGGGAGCTCTAAAGCCTTATTTGATGGGAAGACGTTTAGAGGTTCAACCTCTTGTGGTTGTGAGGGCTTGGTTGGACTGCTGGATCTGAAGAAAGGTATTTTCTTCATACGATTGTTAGAAGCAACAACAGGTTGAGGATTCATAACCCTCATGGCATTGCATTACTGCGGTTGAGTAGGGAGTTCCCCTTGCATTGCTGGAGTAGGTGGTAATGGAGTAATTGGTATGAGAGTTGTAGATGGATTTGAAGGATGGTATGTTTATGGGTTATCTTCCCTAGGAGAAGGAGTTCTATAATACTCACAAGCTTGGTAGTGATATTGTGGTGTAACGTGACTAATAGAGTCACGTGGAGAGATTGGATGCTGCATGTAGTAGCCATATGGATCTAGTTACCGATAGGGGTATTGTTGCCTTGGTGGTGGAATCCCCCATGACTGTGGGTATTACCACTATTGATGTTGCTCAATAGGTTGTGGTGGAGTTCCACTTGGATAATATGTTGAAGGTTGGTGGAACTGCCTTGGGTTACCTTGAGGATAAGGTAACCATCAGGGTGCTTGCCATTTATTAATTCATGGGTTGAGTTCATACACCCCAGACACTTGTAGATGTGAGCTCACTAGGCAACATCCCTTAGGATGGTCGTATTGGCATATCTCACATCAACCATCATTGTCTATGTCTGAATCCACAACCTCTTCTATGATGGCCATTTTGCCCTTACCCTTGTTACATGCATTGTCCGCTTCTCTCTTTTTCTTTTTGTCACGGTCACTACCTCGCTCCCTAGACTCCTCTACAATTTTAAGAATAGTTTCAAACCTACTATCCAGGGAGTCCCACATTTGGTCTACCTTTGCCGATACTTTTGTTGTTAACTTTTGGAGCGGAAAATTTTTCCTATTCACCATCTCTTCGAGTGGTGACTCTTCTTCCTCCTCACAAAATCTCACTCCTCTTTTTTAGAGGGAAGGATCTTGGTTGTATTCTTCTGCACTTTCTCTCTTTCGTAGCTCACCTTCTTCTTTGGCTACTTACTCTAGCAATCTATGAATTTGATGAGACCTAAGCTCTGATAATCTTCCTTTGGCATACATCCCAAGGGTTCTTCTTGTTCCATGTCTAAGTCCATCCACGAGATGGCGTAGTTGATCCCATTGCGAATAACCATGGCTAGGGCAACGATGTAATAGTGTGTAATAGTGGCCCATGGCAGCATCCAAGGGTTCATAATTTCCTTGCTTCCATCCTTGGATTTTCTTTCATAGGTCAAACACTCAGGAGTATGTTTGGTACTTATCATTAAATATTTTTAACATTGTACTCCACCTCTGAATGGATTCTAGTTCTAAGGATTGGTACTAGCTTTGAGCTTCTTTCACTAGTGTTCTTGGGAACAACTTTAGTTTTTGCCATTCATTTTCTATGTTTTGCAAGGTACATGCATCATGGAATGCTTGTAAATGATTTTGAGGATTAGCATTGTATCCTCCTTCAAATTGTGGGATGTTGTTCATGTCTAACCTCTTGATCCTACTATCCTTTTGGTGCCTTGTTTTAACTCTTACAGCCTTCGTTATATCTAGCATGCTTCTAGTTGTGAGTAGGGGTTCTTCGTGATAGTCTCGTTCACAGTGTCTATGGTGTCTACGCGATTCCCTACTCTTCCTTCTTCTATGCCTTGATTTCTTAGAGTGCCCTCGTCCTCATTCTTGACTGTCTCGTTGAACTTTTTCACTCTATTTTCCTTTATCCTCCCAATTGGTTTTTCTATGACTGCGTCTGGACACTGGAGGAGAGGGTGAAGGTGATGATGAAGGTGAAGAAGAAGGAGAATCATCACCATGACGATGTTTTCTACCTTCTCTTTAGTGGTCTCGGTCTTGATCGTGATCATGATTAGAACGTCTGCCCTTATCATGTTTTCGTGTTCCCTCGTTGAACACTTCGTGCTCATGGGTATTAGAACTAGGGTTGTGAACAGTGGAGTGGAGGTTCTGATACACCATCTCCTGACCATTGTTAGGAGGAGGAACATCATTTTGTGGGGAACCTGTTGAAGCAGGTTCACCATCCTTAATTTTGCTCAAGATGTGCGGAGCGTTATGGGGCAATTTACCCTTCAAGGATGTATGGTATCTCTCCTGTCGTAAGTCCCTTTGATGTTGCGCTTCTGTGGGATGATAGTCCCTTGTGTCATGATCACATGCAACATATTCTGCATATAAAAGCGGTATGCCTATTCATGTGAGAGCACGAAGGAGCATGTTGGGGATTGATCGGTCTAGAGATAACACTATGTTACCCTCCAAGTCTCTCCAATGCAGTTGTTCATCTTGGTGGATAATAAAGGTGAAATCGAGTACATACTCATCGGGATGAGTATATACCACATGAAACTATTGAGGAACTGGCAGATCTTGGTTATGTGTATTATGCCGCCGACTGCCTCTTGTGTTAGTCCTAGGCAGTGAAGTGCTCTTATGCGAAGAAGAAGGCATCTTGTCTTGTTCGGTGTGCAATGTACCGTTGTCTTGTCCTTCTTTAATTAACCCTAAGGGTTTGTTCTAACATTCCAATGATATGGATGATTTCCTATGTTCTACGTAGCACAAAAACAACTAATTCCCCGACAATGGCACCAATGATAAGTGGCGAGGTACCCCTACACTCAACCATACAAATACAAGCATTTCACGCACAATCTGGTCAAACTCCAAGGACTAAGTGCTTACATCCCTTAATGGAACACTCGGGGTTAATCAATCGTTGTCTTTCCAAACTTACTTGTATTGTCACAATTGTATGGTTAAGTAAGCTTGAGGTATATGATTTTTATAGCTTTTGTATTTTTTATGTCTTCTGCTAATAAAGGAGAGGGAGAGAGAACTAAGTGGCTAATCTATCTTAATTATTCATTAACTAGTTTCTAATTATTTCTAACACTAGTATCTGTTCCCACTTGTCGTACGCATCTTGAACCAGTGCAACGCTGCTAGGATTACCAAACACTAACCATTACTAGGTTACCAAGCGCTACATGCATGCTCGAAGCGGTCATAGTGAGTGTACTTAACTAAGAGGATTGAAGATTGAGAGAGATATTAATTAACTAGGAAATCATTCAACATTCAACAATAATTAATTACTAATTAGCTTAATCTGTATGCTGCAAGGCTTATCATAAATTTCGTCTTTATTGCCGTACACAAAGGTGTGCTTAGGTACAAATTGCTTGAATAAAGATCCGTTCACTCTATGACTCCTACTATGGGCACACAATAATTATTCTAACTTTGGTGATGAGTCATGAATTTGCTGACGGCCCACGATAATGCACCTACGATAAAAGCAAAAACTTGAAGGCTTTCAATGTGGTTGCTGGGATTCGAGACCAGGTCTCCACGGCCACAACGTGGAATTCTTACCACTAAACTACAGCCACTTATATATTTTTAGGTTGCGATATTGCATATGTGATATCGCATGGGCCGCGTATATAGGGCCCCGTATACGCGGTCGCGTTGACACGGCCTCGTCGACGCAGCCTTGCTACGTCGACAAGGCCCCGTTTACAGAATCGCCTATCCTGACCTATAAATAAGAGGGCCTTCTGCCTCATTTAGGCATCTTTTGAGTAGTTGTAGCGAAGCTCTTGTAGTTTTCTTCCACAAGAGATAGAATATTTTCCCAAATGCATGCCTGCAGTGTGATCCTTGTAATTGTACGGAACCTTTATTCGAGTGTGACGTACTTGGACTCGCACATGATCGGCAATAAAGATCAAGATTACTTCATCTTTGCAGCATTCACTTAGTTTAATTTTTTAATTTCATTGTTAATTATTTTTTATTATTTATTGCTTTCTTAGTTAATTTTATTTATCATCATTTACTATTCTTGTTGTTAAATGCGGAATGAGTACAACTTAATCACGAGCATTTAAGTGTGACTACTTGGTAACCCAGTAGCATACCTAGGATCTATGCTTGGTAACCCCAGTAGTAGTCGTGCACGAGGTCCAAGATGTGTACAGAGGATGAGGGAACGGATGCTCATTGCACTTAGGTTAGCTTAGACTTCATTTCCTATTACTCATTAGTTTAATTAAGATTATTCTCCATTGTCTCTAGGAGTAGCATTAGTTTAGGATCGCATCATATGCCTCACTCTGGACCAAACCATACATGGCAAAGCAAATACTAGTCCAGGTGAGAAGATAGCGAACTGCGATCAACATGTAACTATCTAGAAACCACAACTAGCCTGTCCACGGAGTTCGACCGAATTGTGTGTGAACGCTCGTATTCGTATGGTTGGGCATAGGGGTACCTAGCCGCTCATCATTGGCACCATTGACGGGGATTGTGCTAGTTATTTAGATTAGTTATATCATACAAGGTCGTTGTATAGGACTTAACAATATATCTCTTAGGAAGAAGAAGTAATTATAAAAGTCACATATAAATTCACACACAACCTTACAACCATGTCTCTCCTACAAGACTATAATAATGCCACATCTAGTGAGGCAATTCATTGGAGAACCAATGAATATTATGAAAATGAAGATTGGAGTATGCAACCCGAGGTGGGGGTTTCTTATAAACATAAACAAAGACAACATCATCCCAATGCACAAAAGCATAACATACCTAGTGACGATGAACCCCTACTGGCCACTACAAGCTTAACGGAAATACAGGAGGCTGTTTGAATAGCCTATAGGCATCATAAGGAAAGTCATCTGCCTGTGCTTGATTTAAACAACTTTCCCAAGTTTTCAGGAGGCTATGATTCAGATTTGCAACAACATTTACAAGCCTTCTACGATGCCTGTACATGGAACAATATTGATAATGGACGACAAAAACATAAGCTCTTTCCTCTGACACTTGTTGGCCAAGCAAAATTATGGTATAGGTCATTAAAACCAAAATCAATTCGACGTTGGCTAACAATGGTAGAACTTTTCAATGAAAGATATCAAACCTATGCTAGAGTGTCAGCCTTGAGGAGACAAATCCAA
>MNCI01008509.1:202729-248090 GCA_015680685.1 Gnetum montanum
ATTTACATGTGTGTGTTTTGTGGAGTTAGTGTGGATTACATTTAACCCTTCTAGTGCCCACGGACACTTTAAGTGTGGTTACACAAGGGCATTATAGGCTGGAACCTGCTTTGGGGAGGACCCACTTATGTAATTTTTGTTGTAATATTCACTTAGGACATAGCTCACACACACAATTTCCTACCCTCAGCTTAATTTTTCAATTGATATTCGTTCCCTTATTACTATTCCTCTGATTCAACATTCCTATGAATCATCACATAGCCTTTTTCTCTACCATCCGAGATCCTTATTGATAAATTCCACACCATCATAATTCTCGTGCCTTCAGAACCAATTGAATTACCCTGGAACCCTATACAATCATCCAGATGTCCTTAGTTTACATCGTTTAATTTCAAAAGAAATATTAAAAATTCGGTACATTCTCTAAGTGCCCTAACTTTGATGAAAATCTATATACGTGACCTCCCTGCAACACTTCCGATCATTTTCCACTATTCACGTGGGGGAGTTTTTCAAATTTTTTCTCTCTATGACTTGCAATTGTGAGACCCTTGCTTTTATACCTATATCTCGCTCGCTGGTACTCCGATTTTCATTCCGTCTGAACCTACTTGAACTCGGAGTGTTCAACTTAGTCATGGGGGAGGGGCACTCACCGAATAGCACATAAAGTTTTTGAAATTTTTTGAAATTCATCATTTCCCAAAGGATATCTTTAAGGGTAATTAGTTCTAAAATTAAGAATAAAATGTGTCAAAAACAATTTCATCCCCTTAGCTATACCAGAAAATTAATTTGGAAACCACCTAAGTAAAGAGGACTCAACACTA
Organism: Gnetum montanum; assembly: GCA_015680685.1. NCBI lineage: Eukaryota > Viridiplantae > Streptophyta > Gnetopsida > Gnetales > Gnetaceae > Gnetum > Gnetum montanum. The sequence continues at coordinate 203,566 of MNCI01008509.1, forward strand.
TAATCTTTCAGGGACATGTTCATCCAATAATTAACATCACATAGAAATAAAGTAAATCTATTAAGGCAAGCAGTAAGGTATAACCTAACTTTGGTAACAACCTTACTAACGATTGGTCTCGTGTAATTGCAGATGGCCTCGAAACGTGGACAACAGGAAGGTCCTGCTCAAGGTGCGATCGAACAATCTCAGAGAGGTGGAAAACAAGATCCTATTGGACAACACGTAGAACAGGAGGAACAATCATTCAGTGTTCATCAAGAAGATCCTCCTACCGTACAGTCTAGGCAGGTAGAAGCAGGAAATACCCTCTCTGAAAGCGGTGCCTAGTACTTAGGGGAAATGTACAAATTTTGGCATAATAAAGAAGAAGGCACCATGGTTAACATTTGTGGTGTGACTATTGATTTCTCTATTCAAGCCATTTCAGAAGTATTAAACCTTCCGAATACAGGGCCAAAGGTTGCTCAAAACCAGCTAGAAACTTTTAGAATTGAGCCACTTAATAAACTGTTGACAGAGAATAAAAGGGTGGCAAAGGAAAAAGAGAAGGCTGACTGGGCTGCCTCTATGGCACAAGTGCAAACTCTCACACATGCTAAGGCACTCAAGGCCTTACAAGAGGAGAAACTCCAGGCCATACTTCAATGCCATCAAATCCCAAGACCTAGAGTGCAAGAAAAGGGAAAGACACCTATGGAGGATCCATCGCCACTAGGAACTACATGAGTTCCACTAATTTTGTAATCATAGGATTTTCTGTGTTGTGTCTATATTTTTTTTTCTTCCCACATTGCCACATCATCCCATTTTTCCATCTAATAATCCCATACCTATCCACTGTGTAATCACTGTAACTCAAGGACGAGTTTTTATTCAGTTGTGGGGTTATGATGAGTCATGAATTTGTTGACGGCCCACGATAAGGCACCCACAATAAAAGAAAAAACTTGAAGGCTTTCAATGTGGTTGCTGGGATTCGAGCCCAAGTCTCCATGGCCACAATGTGGAATTCTTACCACTAAACTACAACCACTTATATATTTTTGGGTTGCGATATTGCATGGGCCGCCTATCCCGACCTATAAATAAGAGGGTCTTCCACCTCATTTAGGCATCTTTTGAGTAGTTGTAGCGAAGCTCTTGCAGTTTGCTCCCACAAGAGATAGAATATTTTTCCAAGTGCATGCCTGCAGTGTGATCCTTGTAATTGTACGGAACCTTTATTCGAGTGTGACGTACTTGGACACGCACATGATCGGCAATAAAGATCGAGATTACTTCATCATTGCAGTATTCACTTAGTTTAATTGTTTAATTTAATTGTTAATTATTTTTTGTAATTTATTGCTTTCTTAGTTAATATTTATTTATCATCATTTACTATTCCTGTTGTTAAATGCATAATGAGTACGACTTAATCACAAGCATTTAAGTGTGACTACTTGGTAACCCAGCAGCGTACCTAGGATCTACGCTTGGTAACCCCAGTAGTAGTCATGCACGAGGTCCAAGATGTGTATGGAGGATGAGGGAACGGATGCTCATCGCACTTAGGTTAGCTTAGACTTCATTTCCTATTACTCATTAGTTTAATTAATATTATTCTCCATTGTCTCTAGGAGTAGCATTAGTTTAGGATCACATCATACGCCTCACTCTGGACTAAACCATACGTGACAAAGCAAATACTAGTCCAGGTGGGAACACAACGAACTGCGATCAACGTGTAACTATCTAGATACCACAACTAGCCTATCCACGGAGTTTGACCGGATCGTGCGTGAACGCTTGTATTCATATGATTGGGCATAGGGGTACCTAGCCGCTCATTATCTGGAATGACCAAATGACAAGAATCTGGCTAAGGGTCTAAGTCTTACTCCCCTGGAACAAAGGGAACCGCCTCTTATTTATAGAAGATGAGGTAGGACATGATATCGCGTGGCAGATGTGATATTGCATACGCGATATTGCAACTCATCAAACTGCATAAGATTTTGGTGAAGCATCGCAGGAATGGATTGATCGGGTGACAACATAATGTTTCCCTCCATGTCTTACCATCACAGTAGTTCATCCTAGTGTAAGATGAAGGTGAAATTGGATACATACTCATTAGGATGAGCATATATCACTCTGTATTGTTGAGGCACCTGCTAATCTACTCTATCAAACCTAGGCAGAGAATCACTCATGTGAGAAGAATACATCTTGTATTAGAAGACAAAAAATGCATTGTGCTTTCTTAAAATTGTTGTAGTTATTTTGATGTATGATATGAATTTAGGGTTTGTTCCAACGATCTTGAATAATTTTTTTTACTAAGTCCTAAATAGTTCGCGTAACAAACAAAAGGTCACCAAAAACGACACCAATGATGAGTGCTAAGTTACTTCTATGCTCAACCATACGAATTACAAGCATTCATGCGTGATCCAGTGAAATTCCATAGACCTTAAGTTCCTAAGTACATTAGTTCCAGAATGTGAAATTTAATCGTGACGATTGTTGTCTTCTCAACTACGCCTGTGGAACTTAATTATATGGTTAAGTGTAATTGAGGCACATGATTTTTATTATTTTGTATTTTATTCGTCTACGATTAATAAGAAGTTGAAACTCAATTTATGATCCACTTTAACTAATTTAATTACTAATTAATAACTAACTATCCTAACATAAGCATTCGGTCCCACTTTTCATGCACATCTTGGACATGTATAACGTTGCTAGGTTACCAAACGTTAAGCGTTGCTAGAATTACCAAGTGTCATATGCATTCTTGAAGCGATCATATTTATGTGCTTAATTAACTACTATTTAATCTAGTTAGCTTACTTTAGGTAAATTACTTGGTAGTATTAAATGAAATTGCACAAAACATTAAATCCATGAATAAAATATTTAAGCTTGCCAAGGTGCTATAAGGTTTGATTAGAAAGCTCGTCTTTATTACCCCAACACTACCATGCTTAGGTACAATAGTGCTTGAATAAAGACTTGTACAGTGACTTCTGCTACAGGCACTTTGAAAAATATTCTAACTTTGGAGAAAAGAAATTGCAAGAGCTCTACTATGCTATGAAAAAAACTATTGCAAACCATGTGCCCGAGTGCTATATTTATAGGTCAGCATACACCCTATGATATTGGATATCTGACATCATTTCTTGGGCCTCAATATCGGGTATTCGATATTAGGACTCAAACATTAGAGCCAAGCCAAATACAGTTCATCAGTTGACAAGAGGCCAATTACCGATCATACAAAAGAGCCTAATTTTGTGATATTAAATATATTTTATTTATTAAATAGGTCACGAGTTCAATTCCAATGGACCACAATATTTTATGAAAAGTAAATTAATAAAATGAATTTTGAAACTAGTGTTGTTTGATAGATCCAAAATATTTTTAACAAATGGATGTAAAAGTTTAGTTTTAATTTAATAAGAATTGAAAACTTGTGATCTTACTTCTGAATAATGGCAAGGCCTAATTCTTTCCCTATCCTAGATGGAAGATTTTTAGAATTGGTTATTAGGATAAAAACTTGAAAAGACATCCCAAAAACCATTAGCCTTTTTCTTTAGATTATTTCTTCACTGATTTGATGTACTTTGAAATTTTTAAATATTACTATTTGTTTTTTTAAGGCTATACACCCCCCCTCCCTCCACACTCCCAATAAAAGAATATGCCTTAGGTCTAGCTTTAGCTAGGTTTACAACCTAAATGTGTAACCGTAAACATAATTATTTGTGAGCACTATATATTTGGATAGCACCTATATACTATAATCATTATTATTATTACTTAATTATTTGTGTTATTTGAAATGGTAGGAGGCTAATGGTTGTGTTTCCTAGTTGAATCAAATGTGTGACTTGGGTTACCAAGCCATGACACTTACCTTGTGTCAATTTAATAAAGTAATTATTAATTTCCAATTCTTCTGTCCCTTTCTGATTGATCTATTCTTTTCAAATGATCACCTTGTTTGCCTATTCTTATAATCAAACCATTTTTTCTCATCGGTAGTGGTGTTATGTTGGACTTCAAAAAAATACATTTATTACACATGTGAGATTGTTGGGTAAGCAATTTATTTCTAGTTAGTCACTTCTAACAATTGGTTAATATTTATGGCCACAAGCTCAATTTCTTATCTTACAATAACCTAAGAGATTGAGAGCTTCTAACTCATGGATTTGTAAGAGCAATGCATAGGTGCTTATTGCAAAATGAACAAAAAAACATCTATAGAAGCAAACCACTTTAGTATCAAAGTTAGATTTAACTTATTTATTGGGTGACAAGATACCACACTTAATTGTTAGTGCATTAATGAAAACAACTTTTAGCTGGGGGAAGGGAATTGTAATGTGTCCACAATCTTGCAATGATACAAATTTGTCAACCTAAACTTATCAATTCTTAAACTAAGAACATTGTAAAAGGTGAGTGGATAGACTAGCTATATCTTTATTACTGCCCTATGAAACTCATGTTTTCCCTCTTTTATACTTTAATAGCTAAAGGATCCTAGTTCCAACTAGTCTCACAACTTATATATGACCCTATTTAGACCTTACATGACGAAATGATCATTCAACCTCCAATAATTAAAAAGAAAATATCAAATAATTTTAAAATCCCTCGTAAAACCATAATCCTAAGCTTGTAAACCTTCAAACCGAACTTCTTCATAATTAACCACCACTTTGAACATTGGATATCCTTTGTAATCGAAGAGCAATTTCAGCATAGCCTACTTTGCGTTTCCTTGCACAGAAGAGTCCGAATCTCTTCAATTTCAAGCAAAATGGAAATGCTGCTTCCAGCTACTTCGGTGGCAACGAATCAGTTCTTAAACAACATTTGTCTTGAAAATCTAAATCAGTTTTCAGAATAACATTTGTCTTGGATATATCTACGCAGGTCTGTCGCCCTTTTTCAAGGTCAGATCCTTCACCAACGAAAAGATCAGCGGCAACTTTTTCTTTACGATCCCTTCGGCAACAAATCCTCCTCACTCACAATAATTTGCAACCCACTAACACTGTCTCAGTATTAGCAGTCGGTCACAACAATGGAAAACTTTTTGTTAGCATTAAAGAAAAATTTTTCCATCACTATTCAGCAGCTGACAGTAACACCAATACAAAACTTTTAATTAGCATTAAAGTAAAATCTTTTCCATGACTATTCGGTACAGACTAATCAGTTATTGCAGTAACGTGGCTGGTACTGTTTTCGGTAGGCATCCCTTCTATTCCATGAATGAAAACTTTGTTTTATACATGTTCAGGGATGGAACAGTTTGGCTGGTTCGTTTAGGAACGAACCATGTTGAGCCCACTCTACCCAAGAGAAATTTGTGATGGTAAAACTCTGCACATGGAATCTTTTGTCGGCAAAAGTCACGCAGTAGTTATCATACACATGGACTCTTCCTTGGGAAAAGCCACTCAGTAGTTATCATACACATGGAATCTTCCTTGGGAAAAGACACGCAGTATTTTCTAAACATTTATTCGTCTGCGTTTGTTAGTGTCATGTCGCAAACCCCACGGATTCAGACCCACGGGTTCAGACCCAAAAAAAATTTACCGCTTGTTGGGCATCTTCTGGAATTCTGGTTTGTTTGGTACCTAGGGATTGGGCACACGTCTCTTGTTTCCAATGGTTGTTATCATATGATATTGACATTGAATGGTTTGAATGAAAGAGATACGTCTCTTGGAATTTGACGCCTTTTTGCTCGTCTTTTAAGTTATTTACGTGTTCCGTTAGTGCCTCTGATGCTTTCGAGGAGTTTCCTGGGTCACCAGGTGTTTCTCTACTTATAGGTGATGTATAATTAACATGCTTTTTTTATTTAATTATTAAGATCAGTACTTTGCATGGCTATAGATTCGGGGTTATTAATTTCAGATTAGATACATTCAACATCATTAATGTATTGAATTCGATGGTTAAAGATTCATAGTTAAAATTATAACTATGATTTTCAAGGTATTGCATGTTGTAATAATACTTTTTATTCATTTGAGAAAAATTATAAATTAAAAAATTAAGAATCTGGAGATGATTTGAAGAACGACTTATGATTGGTTTAGGTTCATTTTCTTTTAGCATTACAAATTAAATTTGAATCGATGGTGGAGTCATATCACAATTTGGAAATGATTAAAGGAATAATTTTATTTGATATTCTGAAATTGAACTTCTAATCTAGATTTGTTAGGCCAAAATTCTTAGCATTAAGCTAAAACCTTATTGTATGAAACCTTTCAATCGAAGAAAAGTATACCTTGAAGTTTATTTGAAATTCCAGTTCTAATTGTCAAGGCCGAGCTTCCCTTAGTCCACCAAATGATTGCCTCTCTGAAGAGGCGTTCTTTGAATGTGAATGTAATCTTGATGGAAATTATTTTTTTTTTCTTGAAATACGGCGATGTAGTCGGCTGGTTCACAAATATATATATATAATAGGTGGCCTGCTGAGTTTGCTTTACAAAGTCCAAAATAACGTCTCATTTTTCTTAAGTGCGAACTGTTAACGTCTTGAATTTGTTTAGTGTTTGATAGTTTTCGTGTCTACTTAAATATTTTCGAGTTCATTCTTCCCATGATTCGCTGGCTAACCATGTGAAGTTGGTAGCCCTGCTGTTGCAGCGCATGCCATGAATCGTAGTCGAAATAATTTAACGTATACAATAACATGAAATGACAGTAAGTAGAATCGTAGTCGCATAAGCAGAAACCAATTTTTATTTTTTGAATTCTTAAATTTGACCGTTAGTAGAGAGCCGGTGCATGGGTGCCTGGTGTATATTTTGAATAGTTTACCCGCTAAGAAGGGAAGTTTGCTGTTGCGTACAGGTATAAGCAAAGTTTGTTGCATTCAAATAGGCTTATCACTTGAAGTTGCCTTGCATTCAAATAGGGTTATCACTTGAAGTTGCAGGCAAGAAGGATGTCAAAAGGGAACTTAGGTACCATCACTTCAAATGATGCTTCCTACCAATTTAACAACAATGCTTTTTAAATGCATTGCTAGTTTGGTATCAAATTTATGAGCAGGTTACAACTTTAATTGAAACGTAACACATATCTATAATTAATATATAAATGTTAGGTTGTTTTTAAGGATTATCAAACTAGGTATATTGTCCTTTGTAGTAATACTTAAAGTACTTCAAAAGTGAGGATTAATAAGATTATAATAAATATGTTGGTTCAAAATAAAGATTATACAATACCTTTGTAATACATTTATTTTATAAATATAATTAATAATATATGAGCATTAGATGAGATGGTTAACTTATAGTGTTATTAGTGCAAAGTTTAAGACTAATACACTGTACACCTACTATGCTTCTAACTTGAGGGCATATCTTAGATACTACTACAATACCCTTAAAAAGTGTAACTAATAGTACATGGAGCTTTTAATTGCAAGTTACATTGTTTAAACCATAAAATTTAATAGCATATCATTGTGATCATTGTCTTAGGCTTTCCCTTACAAAATCAAGTTGGTTAATAAATTTTAATAGAAAGTAATTTACATAAATTCATCTATCAAATATTGTTTTTCTATATTTTCAAATTTCTTTTTACCAAAATCATCTAGGCTTTGTTATTTTTAATAATAAAAAAACTAGTCATGCACATCGAGAAGTATGGCATGTTAGTTATGGTGTGTCTCTTGCATTCTTCAAGTGGCAATTTTGATTTTAAGATGTGATTGCTAAAATATTCAATCATTATGCAAAAAAATGTTTAAACTAAACGAGTCCAATAGGTCCATGGGGCCTCAGTTATTTCATTTAGTATTTATAAAAAAGTATTAAAATTTAAAGACTTGGCAAGAAGTTCTTATAAACTTGTAAAAATAAGCTTATAAAGAAAACCAAATTAAAGAAAAAAAAAACAAGCTTCAACTCATGTATGTTTTATTACTTTGCTATAATTCAAAATTAAATTTTGTTTAAAATTGTATAGTTACCTAAATAATTTATACTAGGTAGTAAGGCATTGTTCTCTTGCTTAGAGCATGCAACTTATGGTTTACAAGTCACCAGTTTAATTCCAAAGGGTACATTGTCAAATGGGACAAGGATTCAAACACTCCCAAATAAATAATTTGTGTTAAATTTTATGGATAAATTAAAGTTCCTAATGAAAATACATACTCATGAAATGTCAAATATCCTATGTCAGCCAACTTAAGGCTAATGCAATGTTTCACAAAAATGCTAGCATAACTTTTACCTTAGGATTTATGAGATTAAAATTTTTTTTGAGTTGGTTGCATTGACATATTTATGTTAGCACATATGCATCGGGGCATTGCTATTTATGCTAATGCAAATGCGCCACCATAGCTAATCAAATTGCTTATAAATATGCATGACTCAATTGTGCATTGACATAATTTTAGTCAATAGTAGCTAGACTTCTATAGTTTTGTTCCTTAATTTATACCAATCAACAAGTACTTGCAACATGTATGTGAAGTAGTTGTTCAAAGCCTTTATTTTAGTGGTTATGCCTAGATGTAATCATATTCAACCATAGAGACCAACATTGATTCCTTCACATTGCAACTCTTTAATTTAGAATAGAATTTATATTTTATGCATTTTCCTATGATACAATTACTAGTAAATATTCCATAATATTTTTATTTATGATTCTATTCATATTTAGTAAAGCAAAATGACTAAATTGAGACCTCAAGTCCAAACTACAATTAATTTGGTTGCCCACTAGTTAGTTGACTTGGTTCACATAATAATGAATTAGCTTGATTGCCCAATAGTTAACGTGTAAATCAAGAAGTGTGATGGCAGGTTGATGGAATGGATACTTATGACACCTAGAACTTTACTTATACTCTTCTTATTAGTTAGCTATAGTTTAGATTATTTTCTAATTTTAGTAATTTTTATTTTTAGCTATTTAAGCTAAGAAACATTATTGATCATATGCTTCAATTACATTTAACCATACACTATAGGTCTACTACTATTCCTAAATGCTTAACCTATTCCTTCCATGAATTACAATAGAGTCTAGTACATGGCCCTAGAGATTTGTATGGTTTGACTCATTGATCTTTTTGGTTCTTAATGCAGATGACACTAATAGATTTTGTATGGTTCACCCCTAACGATGAATCTAACGATGCACTTAAACCATGATTTCAGATTGTAAGGAGCACCTACGAGATAAGAGAATCAAGGTAGAAGATAGCCGGAACCTATGCAATCATGGGCAAGATCAGAACGAAGTTCTAAAGCTATGAACGGTACAATAAACATAAAAATTCCCGGTAATCATTGTACTCATGCACTAACTGGAATCGGAGTTCATCATACATATGGGTAGGGAAATGCAGAATTGTCATTAATAAAAATAAAAATAAAAAATTAAGCCGACCATATGGGAAATGCGAAGGGTAATTATCCTGGAGTTTCGAAGGTTAGGAGAATCTGCCGCTAATTATCGGAAAAACCCACCGTCAAAGCCACATTTAAATACAATTTGCAGGAGAAAGTGGTTGCAAAGCTCATGTACTCAGTTTGTCGAGGATAACAGAAGCCTGTCTACTGTAAAATGTAATCCGAGAAGCTTTCGTGCACCACTGAGATTTCTCTGCATCAACTGCTAATCATCCATGACCAAAACACAATAACTTCAATATTTTACTCACTTATTGCTTATCATTTTTGCTGTGTAAGCTTTCGCTGACTGGTTCTTCACCAAATTCATAGAATTAATCATCCCAGTAAGAACTCCCAACAAGGAAATGTCATTTGTTCATAATTGCCATTGCAGTACGAAAGTGATTGCTGGTATAGAAATTCAGCATATTGAGCAGAAACTTTCAACCTGTAGGGGTCCATTACAGCCTATGATCTTTGCGGTTTACCTACAACAGCATCAGCGTGACACAGACCGAAACCATTTTATGCACGAATGAAAATGCAGGGCTTGCCCGAACAATAATTTCGTTCCATGCTTAAAGCAACAAAAAGGAAAAAGAAGGAAAATCGATTCAAAAAAACTGGGATACAGGCTTACAGCTGTGCAGGCTTTGTTTCTTGCGTTTGCAGCCAAGCGAGTGGAACTACCTAATTTGAGGATAGAATAGAGAGCATTTTGAGCTTATCTTGACTGTTTCACTGGGTTTTGGTTGGAGTTGGGTTGAGTTTTGTTGGTGCCTTCTCTTGACTGGCATATTCCCGTACTTGCTGCAGTTGGTGTGAATAATGAATAATTTTACAATTGCTGCACCAATTGCGTGCATGGACCAATTTGTACTGGACTAGCTACTCCCTAAACGTAGGGTTACCTGATACGAGTGTTGGAATTTGACATTTTCTTTTTGTCGTTTCTTCTTGATGTTAAGGTAAAATACGCTGATTTTTCTGTGTGTTGCATCAAGTGTTAATCCACTTTGAAATTTAAAAAAGGGTCACTTAATTTAGAAATAAATAAAGGTATCAGAGAAAAATAGGTGAAATTTAACTCACTTTTATAATTTGTTATTAGAAAAAATATAAAAATATATAATGTTGATTTCCATTTATAATACAAACTTCCACTTACCAGATTTATGCTAACAAACTTGTATTTTTAGGTAGAGAGCGTCCTGCTAGTGCTACAAAAATTTTGAAATTTCAACCCGGCCTTGTGCAACAAGGATTTGAATATCCGGTTCTTGCATATCTGGGTTCTCTTTTTATTTCCTTCTGGCAGGGGAGGAACTGTCCGTGATACTGTAAATATGATAATGATATATGCTTGTCCATACACGTGGGCGGTCATATATTTCACCGGAGACACTGGCGATTTTAAAAAAAAGACATGGTCCGCATGCACAGTAAAGGCTTCGGCCTGATACTTTTTAAAACACAAGCCCCAGAAGCCTGCCGGCTTGCAGCGGTGATGCCTGTGATGAAAGATTTACAGGCTGGAGTTTGTTCGTCTCTCGGATTCCTGGTTGCTTTCACTGTCAATCGGTTTGTGTTTTGGGCACTATAAAGGAGCCCTTTTCTGCCCACTAATCCCGTGTGTGGCCTCTCCTCCAACAGAGGCGAAAGAGCAGAGCAGATCAGAAGTTCTCTCTCTCTCTCTGGTTTCAGGCTTACCTCATAGCCTCAGCAGAAGTCTCTCAGGTTCAGTCGCAGGAAGGAGCGGCGCAGAACAAGAAGCAGTCCGTAGTGTCAGAGAATGGGGGTCGGCAGAGACCCTGGAGGAACTCCAATAATGGGGTTCTCCATGGGAGTTATTCTGTTTAGCATTCTGCTCCTGATCAGTGCATCATCATCTGCAAATGCATCAGAATACACTTACTCCTCACCTCCGCCTCCTCCGCCTTCAGAGGAGTACCAGTACAAGTCACCTCCACCTCCACCTCCTTCTCCATTGCCATCCCCTCCTTACCATTACCAATCTCCTCCCCCTCCTCCTTCTCCCTCTCCACCTCCTCCATACTACTACCACTCACCTCCCCCTCCCTTGCCATCTCCTCCTCCACCCTACCGTTACATATCTCCCCCTCCTCCCTCACCTGCTCCATACTACTACCACTCGCCTCCTCCACCCTCGCCCACCCCTCATCCCCCTTATTATTACCACTCACCTCCTCCTCCCTCTCCATCTCCTCTTCCGCCATACCATTACATATCCCCTCCTCCTCCCTCCCCTTCTCCTCCTCCACCTTACTATTACCATTCCCCTCCCCCTCCATCTCCTCTTCCGCCTCCAATTTACCATTACAAATCCCCACCCCCTCCATCCCCATACTACTACCAATCCCCTCCACCTCCTTACAAACACCCTCCTCTTCCTCCTTACCACAAACCCCCTCCTCTTCCTCTTCCTGAGGAGAAGAAAGTTGTCATTGTGGGCAAAGTTTACTGTTTCTACTGTCCTGAATGGAGCAATCCAAAGGAGTCCCATGGCAAGCATCACTTGAAAGGTACCTATGACGGTCTTGTCACACTCTTGCTCCCCAGTTTTGTTTCTGTTATATTTCACAATTTTCTGCTTAAATTACCGAGAGACAAAAACTTCATAGTCTTGTTATGGTTTTATAAAATGCAAAATTCTTAGTTTGTCATGATTCGTTTCTGAATTTGTGGGAGGGATAATGCAGTTAGGGATATTTGGCTATTTGTGTATTGAATGAAATGGCAAAACGTCAAATCGTGGGCTTTTCATGTGTCTATTGAATTCGAGGCTCTTGGGTATCTGTGAACGTTGTTGCATTGAATGAATTCGGCATTTTTGGTACCGCAGGAGCCACTGTCATTGTGACATGCAAGGATGGAGAGAAGGAGATCAGTGCCTATGGAATCACCAAGATTAATGGCAAGTACAGGGTGGAACTCAAAGACTATGACTATGAAAAGTTTGGCGCAGAGAAATGCACTGCAAAGCTTTACAAACCACCGGCTGATTCGGAATGCAACATGCCGACCGATTTCCATGGAGGCAAATCAGGAGCACCACTGAAGCTCAAATCAAAGTCTGAAACGGAGATTGTTTATGCGGTGGAGCCATTTGCGTATGCACCCGCTAAACCATATCCAATTTGCCATAAGCCTTATCCCCACCCAAGTCCATACTATTACAAGTCTCCACCCCCTCCATCTCCTTACCATCCACCTTACTATTACAAGTCTCCCCCACCTCCATCACCGTACCACCCACCCTATTACTACAAATCACCACCTCCTCCTCCTAAATCTCCATATTATTACCAATCTCCCCCACCCCCATCACCTTATCATCCACCTTATTTTTACAAGTCCCCTCCACCACCACCAAAATCACCATACTACTACAAGTCTCCCCCACCTCCATCACCGTACCATCCTCCTTACTACTATAAATCACCTCCCCCTCCAGCAAAGTCACCATATTACTATAAATCTCCTCCGCCTCCATCACCATACCACCCACCATACTATTATAAATCACCTCCTCCACCTCCCAAATCACCATACTATTACAAATCCCCTCCACCTCCATCACCTTATTATCCACCCTATTACTACAAATCACCCCCTCCTCCTTCACCATACCACCCACCCTACTATTATAAATCACCCCCACCTCCTTCTCCATACCATCCACCCTACTACTACAAATCACCCCCTCCTCCTTCACCATACCACCCACCCTACTATTATAAATCACCCCCACCTCCTTCTCCATACCACCCACCCTACTACTACAAATCTCCCCCACCTCCTTCCCCCTACCATCCACCATATTATTACAAATCTCCACCTCCACCTTCCCCGTTACCTCCTCCATATTATTATGCATCTCCACCCCCTCCCAAGGAAGCTCCCTACTATTACAAATCCCCTCCACCGCCCTCACCACCTGTATATTACTACAAATCACCTCCTCCACCTTCCCCATTACCTCCTCCATATTATTACAAATCCCCACCCCCTCCCAAAGAAGCTCCCTACTATTACAAATCCCCTCCACCTCCCTCACCACCTGTATATTACTACAAATCACCTCCTCCACCATCCCCATCTCCACCTCCTCCAAAAGAAGCTCCCTATTATTACAAATCACCTCCACCTCCCCCTCCTTCACCTCTCCCTCCATATCATTACAATTCGCCTCCACCACCATCTCCATCCCCACCTCCTCCAAAAGAAGCACCATACTACTACAAATCACCTCCTCCTCCGTCCCCATCTCCACCACCGCCATACTACTACAAATCTCCCCCACCTCCCTCATACTCCCCTCCACCTCCATATCACTACCAATCCCCTCCTCCACCATCAGAGTCACCCCCACCTCCATACTCTTACAAATCACCCCCACCCCCACCCAAGGAACCTCCATACTACTACCAATCTCCACCACCTCCACCACCCAAAGAAGCTCCATACTCTTACCAATCTCCACCACCTCCAAAAGAAGAGTACAGCTACAAGTCTCCTCCACCTCCTCCTGTTTATTAGCATTACCATATCAGCGAAGCACTCGCCTGCAACAAAGTAAGTATAACTAGTCTTCGAAATGATGTAATGTAATGTTTCAAGACACCTCCTATTCTATATGCTTTCAGAAGACGAGAAGCTAAGAAGTTTGCATTATTCTGACTATGCAGGCGGATTTCACCGTATTGCCCAAGAAACAGTAGCTTCCCAAAAGCAAAGGAGTGATGAGTTGGTGGCCAGAGCACTGCATTTGTTGATTTGCCTGTTCACTGCTGCGAGCCAGAAGAGTTGGAAAACCCGCAATGAAATTAGAACGGATCCCTCTATGGTTGCTGATATACTGGCTGCATACTCTTGTCACTTCGTATCATAAATTATTTAGATTGTAGATTCTGTTACTGGCTTATTGGTTAGACGTGTGTAGTAGTTGGCGACCAATGGTTCATTTCCTTATCATTTTATTGTAATAAATGGGGACATCTGCACGAATAAGACCCGTTATGCCGTTGCAGGCCGCTGTATTGTTGCCTTGGAAGGCTCTATTGTTATGATTTTATCCATAATTCCATATGTTCTACCGATCAATCTTGAGCTATTTGTTTCATGTTGGCCAGAAAATATCAGAACCCTGCAAGAAACTGCATTCAGAACCATTAAAGAGCCCATTTCGGGGTCCGACACCCCCCCACCATTAAAGAGCCCAAAAAGCAGAACAGATTTAAAACACGGGTACGAAAATTGCAAATGGGAAACATACCAATAAATTGAATGGAAAAGGTCGAGAACTATTCTTGCACCGGAGGGACGTGAAAATGAAGTCGTCATAAAGTATGAGAGAAAAGAAAGATCAGGACGAGTCCTGAGAAATGCATGACAAAAAAAATGATGAACAAGTCTGACAAAGTGGTTGCGGGAATTGACAGCCCATCTGCACCATGGATTAGGTAGCATTATTGCAGGAGTGGTGGTGATCAAGACGAAAATCAATCTTCAGTGCACATGGGCCGCAGGCCCAACAAAATAATTTGAAAATCGAAACACGCCTCTGTTGCCTTATCCAGACGTGCAGATTCCATAAAAGTTCAAAGAAAACATAAATGACAATCCGCCAACAAAGAAATGTTAAAAAGCCATGAATAGTAACCAGAAACTGTGATCCCCGTGTCATGGCTACAGATGTGTCAGCCTGGTCAGCAAAGACTATACTGTTGCATGAAGGGAAAATCGGATCTTGACTTTGGCGACAAAATCCGAGCGCTCTGCGATCTAGATAAGGTAATTGGGGCTGTACTGAATTATTGCTTCTGGCCTCGTGATCGAATCATGAAACCTTTGAGTACAATCCCACAAATAGTCAATTTACTTGGAGTAGTTAATTTGGAATATCTTTCATATAATTGGAGTTAGTTGCAGACATGAAACGCAAATCACTGAGTCATTATTTTCCGCTTTTTAAGTCTTGGAACGTAAGACAATGTCAATCTCGTGAGTGGAAGAACGTGACTGGGGCAACCGAGATGCATGAATGTCAAGTCCGGATTCCACCACGTGACGTGCCTGTGTCCGCTCTCTCCTCGGATACTTGACCACGTCTTTCTATTAAAACAGAAAAACACAAAAGAATCAAATCAAATTGATTTGAATTGGAAGATTAATGTTTCAGAGTGTGCGGGATAGCGTTCAAATCAAGAGTTTTATTAATAGGCTAACACCTCATGGTTGGTATTGACTTATTATGGGTGTTGGACCCCAATATATATATATATATATATAGATATTAAAAATCAAAATCCATGCTACAATAGCAAAGAGGAGAAACTCCAAATCAATAAAAAGGAAATGCCTAATGATTTTGGGGATGCTTTTTCACATTTTCATTGTTACAACTAATCTTGAAAATCCTTTCCTTTCGGATAGGAAATCAAAGATTCCATGAAAAGATTAATATTGGGTGGAGGGAAAGGAGGCCCTTGCATTGTCAATAAAAGCAACATTTTCAAAATATTTTATCTTCATATATTGATCAATAGCTATTGATGAGCAGCAAGTGGTCCCTAGGCCCAACCATGCCAATCACCAGCGTTGCACTAGTGATCCTGCTAAATTCCATGGACTTAGCCCCTCAATGCACTAATGGGCAAAGATAGTGACTTAGAAACATGATCGTTGTCTTCTTGGCTTCACTTGTGTAAGTTCAAGTGTATGGTTAAGTGTAAGCTAAGGTACATGATATCTATTTATATTTTATATTTTATTTTATTTAATCTAAGTGTGAAACAAAAGTAATTAATTGTAAATTAACTAATTAACTATCTAATGCCTTAATCTAACTATCCTAACAAAAGCATTAGGGCCCACCTTTCGTGCACGTCCTAAACTCATTATAAACACTACTGGACCAAGTGTTAGGCTACTGGGCAAACCAAGCGATAACACCACTAGGATTACCAAGCATTAATAGTATGTTCGAGGTGGTCGTACTTATGTGTTATTATTATTAAATGTATTAATTAACTAAGGACATGAATATAAAATGCATAAGCAATGAAGTGCATAAAAGGAAATATTAAGCTATTCTTAAGTGTTGCAAGGAATTCCAAGAATCTTGTCTTTATTGCTATCACATCAAAGTGTTTAGGTACATTGATGCTCGAATAAGGATCCGCACAATCCTTGAAGTCCTATTGCGGGCACTCAAAAAATATTCTAACTTTGGCGAAAGAAAACTGCAAAAACATGGCTACACTATCAACTTAATGTGCCATAAATGTAATGAGTATGTTTATTTATATAGGCAAGACTAGATACTGCGTCAATGTATTTGTGTCAATGAAAAGCATCAAAGTATCTGTGCCAACACATCAAACTATGCATCGATGGGGTTGTGTCGATGCATGCCCATTGACATAACTTGTCAAATGGTTCATCATACCCCCATGACTAAGTGAAAACTCATCCTCAAGTGAACAAAAATAAGATTGAGCTTCTTACAAAAGGTGTGAAATCATTGATTGGTAGACTCTAACTGAATGACCATAAGTGCCGAATTGTACAGAATTACAAAAATGGATGTCTTAGACAACAAATTTGGACACGCTTACAAAAATGACCAACAAAGATCCTCTGATTATTGAAGATGAAGTGAAGATTAAACAATGCTTCGTGGAGGCTCCTAGGATGTTGAAGGTCCTTCACTAGGCTTCGACTTACATCGTAGTGGCAACTGAAGTCGAGGTTGAGGCTAAGGCTACGGTTGTCCTGCTACAGTAGCTACCTCCAATGGAAGATGAAAGCCATGCAATAATGCTTTCATCTTCTCCTTCTTGCTATGTGGATCATACATAGTCCATGTTGCTTCACCATTATGGGCTGGTACAAGGATATTCCATGGACAGGGCATTGTGGGAAACAACTCCTTCACGTTGAAAAACCATGCTCCGAATTGTTTACGTTCAACATCGAATGTCTTTACAAGGTTCTACATCTCATGGTAGTCATTCATTCACCTGGCTAGGTTCTTACCAACTAATTGTTGATTTATGAATCGACTCCTTAAAACTTCAAGTTCAGCATTGGCTATTTCTAGCTTCTACTTGGTATCCTTATAGTGCTTGAACTCAGCCTCATAGAAGAGGTACGAGCTAGCCACATGCTTCTCCAATTCCCACCTTGGCCTACCAGTTGTTAGCATTGCCAAGTTTGCATAACGAAGGTTGGCAAGCTCCATATATTTTGTTATTTATTTGATTTGCAACTCCTTTAGGTAGATCTCTACTTTTTTGTAGGCATTCAGGCTATCAAAGATTGGTTGCCATAGATCACTTCTTTGCTAGAGTTACTAGAAGGCCTCATTAATCTTCACCTTATCTAGTTGAATCTCCTTTTCATTTACTTCCTTGAGGAGCCCTACCTAGTTCTTGTAATGATTTTTAACTCGTTCAAATTTCAAGGCCTCATTTTTTCAGGCAGTTACCTCAATGGCTATTTTCTAGTGAATCCCCTGATGAGTCATGAATTTGCTGGCTGTGATATCACTACCGTGATATCGCATGGGCTGCGATATCGCATACGCGATATTGCGTCACGCTACCAAATCTATAAATAAGAGGCGACTCTCCCTTGTTTCTTAGTTTTATGTTAGATTGTAGCTAGACTCTGGCAGTTTTGTCCCTCCAGAGTTAGAATATTTTCCAGTGTCTGCCCGCAGTGTGGTGAATGTAATTGTATGACATCCTTTATTCGAGTGTGACATACTTGGACACGCACATGACCGGAAATAAAGATCAAGATTACTTCATCATTGCAACATTCACTTTGTTTATTTAATTGTTATTTACTGATTTCTCTCACACCCTTATCTCCTAGTAACGTGGAATGAGTACGACTTGATTACGAGCATTTAAGTGTGACTACTTGGTATCCCAGTGGTGTACCTAGGATCTGCACTTAGTAATCCCAGTGGTAGTTGTGCACAAGGTCCAAGATGTGTACGGTTGATCAAGGAATTAGATGCTCNCCTGGGTGCCACAACTAGTCCGTCTGCAGAGTTCAACTGGATCGCACGTGAGAACGCTCGTATTCGTATGGTTGAGTGTAGGGGTATCTCGCCACTCATCATCCCCTAAACTTCCTCGATTAACAGATTCCTATTCTCTACAAGTAACCTCCTTAGGTCCATGTTTACCTTTGCGAGCTATTCTTGCTGCTATCTCGTAAATTCAATTATTTGGTCTTTTTGCTCATTGACGTTATGCAGGTAATGAATGTCTTTGGTTAAGCTAAGTTCTCCCTATGGAATTGCACCAAGTCCTTATCAGTGTTGAAGATAAGAGCCTTTAATAAGGATGCATTGAAGATCACCATCTCTTTGACATTATTAGCCTCTTTGAGTTGGTTTTAAAGTTGCAGGAAAGCTTCATCCTGTGTGACAGCTTGGCTGAGAATGATGGGATCAACTAATCAAGCTTTTAGTTCCGCAATCTCAATAGCCAATTGACAATTTTCGATAGTGGTTGCCTTGAGTTGGGCATTTGCAATGATGAGCTTGCCCTTAGTTTCTAGTAGCTCTGACTAGGTTGTAGTGATTTCTTTCAAGAGATCAAAGATCTCTAAAAGTGGTTGTCTATTTCCCACAAGTTAGTCTAACACTTTCTCATGTTAGGTTATGCTAAGCCTCCTACTCCCCACTCCTACGAAAACTTGCACATTCTTGAGTGCAGCAATATCCAGCATGGCCACCACAGGAGTGTTGAGTGCTTCAGCCACTTTGTTGGCCACCACCTCTACCATTGTTTCTTTCTCATGGTGTTGCATCACCAAGATGGTAGTCCCCTCACCCTCCTCCAAGTGTACCAAGAAGGTTGTGGTGTTTCTAGAAATTTTTGAAAGCTCTTGTTACTCAGGGATAGACACCATCATCTCTTAGGCATTCAAATTTATTCTTGTAGGTCCCTACATTCTTTGGGTCAAAAACAGTAAGGTAGTCTCCTCCCGCTAGCTTATGGTTCTTGTTACCTCATTGAGATGGCTCAACACTGGCTGGTAAATTGATGATTCTCCACCACTTGCCTATTCTTTCTACTTGCATAATTTCCTCATGTGCTCAATAGCTACGCAAGCCTCTAATTTTTTCTCTCCAATAGGTCGTGGTGGTGGCCTCTCTTCTTCAAGTAGCTTAACAACTACTTTGTCCTTCATCATCTCCTACCAAGAAGTGGTAGGAGAATGAAGGAGGGTATCATTGGCATAACGGGCTATGCCTGCCCCTCTGCAAAGTTTTTAAATTAGGCATGGGAAGGGGAGTGTCTTCCTTCCGCGCTTGTTCTATTTAAAGAACTTTTCAATCTCAAGGAAGATGAGCTGAGGGGCATTAACCAGGAATTTGCCACTCAGAGTGGTGCATGCATGAATGAAGAAGGTAGTGACTTTACTAGGCCTCACCGTTAGGTTTAGGTGGTAGGCTGTGATCTTGAAGTAGCCTTTCTCTGCCTTGGTGAGTGTATTGTGCTCTTTATGGTCCATTCCATAACATTGTTGGACCCACTCCTTTTTGTCTTTTGGGTTTTCTTGCATGTGGATCTCTACCAATGTTGCTCTGGTGTCAAGTAGTTCGAGGACCTCTGCAGTGACCTCAACCAAGTAAGAGACATTGATGTCTTTGATTTTTACTATGGCATCTGTGTGTCGATTGGTCCAAAAGAGACAAGTTTCCTCCATGTACCATTCCCCACTAAAAGAGAGACTAGGCTACATTGGGGATCCCTACAATTGAGTTCTAACCTCCTCTAATGCCAAGTCCAAGAAGGGACAAAAGTTAAGCTCTTGAAGAATTGAACTTTGGACCTCCTTGAAACAGATTCGTTCAAGGCATACCTTGATCAATGTGACCTCTAGATTTAGCCTAAGCCTTAGCACCTCATCCTACCTAGATTGGCTTATTTCTGTTGTGGAAATATGACAAATAGATTCCACTTTAGGCTCCTCCCAAAGAGAACCCATTGCATGTGTTTCAACTTCTCTTTCTTGGGGCTGTTGTGGTTGCTGGTCCCTTCCTCCTCTCGGCCACTTCTCCCTTGGTTGGGATGGTCCTTCTCCTTGTGGTCTCCTCTTTGGTGTCATCGTTCATCATAAACATAACCAAGGATTAGTGTTTCATGTCTAACTTTTAGTACTTTTGATACCTTTTCTCATTTGGGCAAGTTACACTTAGGTTGGTTGTCATAATGATAGATTGATTATTTTATTCATTTAGCTACCCGAGTTTGTTGATGAGGTTTAACTTAGTGTAGATTGGTGATTTGTAATATTATTTTATGAGTTAAACCTTGAGAAGTTAGAAATATTTCTAAAATTTCCCATCATAAACCATAGGTTTGTGGCCCCCATGATGTAAAGCTCACCTTTGGTAGCTTGAGAGTTAAAGAACAGGATGATTCAGACAAGTAGTTGGCAAGTTATGGTGCTTAGAAGGTGCTCTAGGCTTAGAAAAATGCAAAAACTCCCCTAGTGTTATGAGGAAAATGTGAAAATTTGGCTACATGTTGACACATATTTATACTATTTTCCCCATGTGTTGACACAACCATAGAGAAAAAATTTTCACTTTAAAAACTAAGTATGGAAAAAGAGCTTGGCAATGAATTTGAAGTCCAAAGGAAACCAGAAAAGCCCAGATTAAGAATAAATCATTGACGAGGGCTTGGAATTTGTTGGGGAAAAAGAGATTTGGATAGAGATTGATTGCCAAGAAGTGCAAAAATTGGATGTTCTAAGGTGGAAAATAATGAATTTGAAAACAAAAATGACTAAGGGATAGGAAATTTCATCATTGTGACCAAAGAGTATGCAAGTGGATCCTCCCCATAGCATGCTCATGCTGTTAATGCCCTTGCATGTCCTTAGATCCAAGAGTTCATAGGCCTAAGGATTATTAATGGTCATGGATTGTTAAAAGTTAAAGCACCTAAGAAACCATCGAAGAAGTAAGACACATGAAAATGGACACATTAACTAATCATGATAATAGACAATGAGATGGCAAATGGATCAGATTAATGATGAGAGAAAGAGCGAGTGGAATGGAATTCCTCATTTTGGTCACATGAAGTCCTTTGTGGCATGTGTGATTAAGGTGGCTTAATATCAGCCTATCCTTAGTTAGAATCAGGACTAGCCTCTTCTAGTGATCTCACATTGGCACATTTAGATTGTCTAGCCTGCTAGAGCTCATGAACACCATCAAAGATCATCCACCATTCCAAATAGATGAGAAAAGAGAAGTAGGAAGTGAAGAGGACCTTAGTTAGAGGGGTGCCTTTAAGCATGGGTAACATGTCATTTTAGTTCCATAACTAGTGCTTGTAGCCCATTATTTCGCCTAAGGGATGTGCTTTGAATTTCCATGTTTGTTTTTTTTTCATGGGAACCACACCATGTAAAGACATTACTTCCTATTATTGGTTGATGTTAGAAATGGTGAGGAATTGATAAGAGTACCCATAAAACTAAAGATGGTAGATAGGTATAGAAGGTGAAAATTTTCCTTGAAGTCACACTCTTGTCAATTCCACATGATTTGTTGCAAGTTGAAAGAGTACCAAGGTTACAATTTCCTTTAAATTTGTTATTAAGAAAGGACGACATGCTTCCAAAATGAGAACACACCATTGATTTTCAGTGGAATGGGTGGATGATGTGAGCTCACTACCCATTAGCATGAGAAAATCAATGTCAAAATTCAATGATGAAATCTAGTCATTAAGCAATCGGTTTAAGCAATAGAAGTCAATTAATTACCATCAATCAGTGGCTGTGTTTGACATCAAAGTACTAATGGCAATAAAGAAGAAAAAGACGTAAGAAAATCCAAATAAAACAAAATATAATAGAAATTGTAAAATACTCAAGAAAATGCAAAATGTATGAAAAATGATGTAAACCAAAAAGTTAGAAAAATTGAGGAGTTACTTTTAGGATGTTAACATGGATGACCATCTCCCCCACGATTAAGTTAGAAGGGAGAGATCCAAAAGATTGAAAGTGCTTGGTCATTAGTTGATGTATTATTCCCACTAGTTGTTCTTGTCTCCCAGAAAGATTTAAGTTGTTGGATGTTGACTAATAACCTCTTATTCAGGCTATCACAATGGTATATCATCATGGCCCCACATGGGAAAGTTTCATATATAATGTAAGGGCTCCCCCATAGTGTTTGAAATTTTGTCCATTGAGGTCAATGCAGATGTTCTAGTAGAGCCCCTTATCTCCTAGTTGAAACTTTACTTTTCTTATTCTAAGGTCATGGCATTGCTTGTTATGTGCCTTGTGCACTTCATTCAATGATAGGACCACTAATATATTCCTGCTAGTATGTTGAGATTCATTAGTCCTTCTCTTTGGGCTCGACTTAGGTCTAAGTCAAGGCCATAAGTCGTTGAAAGTGTACGAAGCTTAGCTTGGATGGGAAGAGTTGGAAGTTTCCTATACACTAACTCATAGGGAGAATAAGTAATAGGAAGTTTCCACATTGAATGATAAGCCCAAAGAGCATCATTGAGTTTACTACTCCAATCCTTCCTATATTTACTAATCGTATGTGTTAGTCTTTTGGTGATTTTCCTATTGGTAATTGTTGGCTTGGGAGTGGTATGGAGTTATTAATTTATGTTCAACCCCCATGTGTTACATGAGATTTCAAAAAGTGGCATGTGTAAAGTGTGTTCCATTATTTAAAATTAGTGGCCATGACACACTAAACCTATTGACAATATTTTGTTGTACAAACCTTGTCGATGTAGAGGATGAACAGTCGGTGATGACAGTGGCTTCAACCCATTTGCTGTAGCAATCAACACCCATGATGATGTATGCCTTTTCATTCGACATGGGGTTTAGGGGACCCATGTAGTCAATCCCCAAAAGATCGAAAGGCTCTAGTGGTTGGATCCACTGTTGAGACCCTTCCATACATGTAGTCATCCCTCCATCACATTGACATATATCACAAGAACGAAAGAAGTGATGGACATCCCTAAAGATCATGGGCATATAATACCCTTCCATGAGGATCTTAATGATCATCCCCCTCACAACATAGTGGTCCCTACAAG
Organism: Gnetum montanum; assembly: GCA_015680685.1. Taxonomy (NCBI): domain Eukaryota; kingdom Viridiplantae; phylum Streptophyta; class Gnetopsida; order Gnetales; family Gnetaceae; genus Gnetum; species Gnetum montanum. Next base: position 227,177 of record MNCI01008509.1, read on the forward strand.
GGACTTTGTGTGCATTTTGGAGGACTCAAAGGTTATTTGCTTTGGTGACACACCATCATACAAGGCCATTTGAAAAACTATTACAGAGGTTGCGATTGATTTCCATAAAGTTTTGGCCTAATGAAGAAATTGTTGTTTCTTCTTATAATCCCAGTCTTGTGGCATCTCCTATGTGAGTAGATAGGAGAGGATGTGATCATACTAGTTTGTTTGTTTGGAATTTTAAGCATTAACAATGTCAACAATGAGGAGTTGTCAAGAAACTCATTAGAAAGTGGGCTTTCATCTTCTTTGCAATCCCATCCTAACTGAGACAAGTGGTTAGCCACCACATTCTCCATCCCCTTTTAGTCAACCATCGTTAAATCAAATTGTTGGAGGATCACCAATCATCATATGTCATGGGATCTCACTGTTGTCTTGTTCATTAGGAATTGAATTGCACTGTGGTTAGTGTGCACAAAAAATTTGTATCCAAGCACATAGTGCTTGAATTTTTCTAACACATACACCATTGCCATAAGCTCCTTTTCAGTGGTGGTGTAGTTTAGTTATGCACCCACCATGCTTCTACTTGCACATTGGATGTAGTATGGATGTTTTTGATCATCCATATGTGTAAGCATGGCTCCAAAGTCATAATTTGATGCATTTTTCATAATGTGAAATGGCTTGGATTAGTTTAGTACTTGTAGAATTAGAGTTTCTACAAGTTTCTACTTTAACTATTGGAATACATTCTCACATTCCTTGGTCTAGATGAACAGTGCATTTTTCTCTATAAGCTCCACCAATGGCTTGGCGATCTTTGAGTAGTTTTCAATGAGGCACCTATAGTAACCAGTGTGGCCAAGGAATGATCTCATATCTTTCATTGTTTTTGGCTATCTAGTTATTCCTTAGATGATCCTTACTTCTTTTAGGTCTACATTGATCCCTTTATTTAAAATTTGATGCCCCAAAACAATGTCCTCTTGGACAATTAGGTGGATCTTTTGCCAATTAAGCCTTATGTTTGTCTCCATACATCATTGAAGTACTTGCTTAAGGTGGTCTAGGGATTTCTCAAAGTTAGCCTTGTAGGTAGAGAATTCATCTATGAAGACTTCTATCCCACTACCTATTTGTTGTTGGAAGATGATTAGGAACAACTGTTAAATTGTAGTAGGTGCATTACATAGGCCAAAGGGCATCTTTCTGTATGCAAAAATCCCCAAGGGACCTATGAATGTTATCTTGGCCTGATCCTATGGTGTAATCTAGATTTGGTTATAGTCACTATAACCATGTAGAAAGCTGTGGTAACAATGCCTCATAATGGTATATAGCACCTATTCCATAGGCAATGGAAAATGATCTTTGTAGGTGGTCATGTTCAATAATTTAAAGTCTATACAGACTCGCCATTTTTCTCCTTTCTTTGGTACAGTAATGAGTGGGCTAACCCACTCATTATTCGTAATGGGGTAAATGAACCCAACATTGAGGAGTTGTTCAATCTCTTCCTTGATGATTTGCTTGAGTTTTACGTTCAAGTGTCTTTGCAAATGCCTCTTTGGTTTGATGGAGGAGTTTGTATAAATTCTATGCTAGCATATCCTAGGATCAATTCCTGTTAGCTCATGATATGACTAAGCAAAGGCTGTTAACCATTTGTTCACAACTTTCAAGAATTTGCTCTTCTGTTCAAGAGCAAGTATGACATTGACTATTAGCAACTTGCCATTATTCAGAAATGCATCTTCCATTCCTATTGGTAGAGCCTTAAACTCATGGGGCTCTTGCCTAAAGGTTTCAGGGATCTCCCACTCTCCCTAATTGATTTTAGTTTGCACATTAGAGAGTTGGTGATGAAGCTGCTCCAACTTGTTCATGCTCTCAACATAGGAGCTAGTGAGGCTCTCAACTGGTTTCATGCATATTGTTGATCCAGCCTCATTATTTATTGTTCACCACTCAGTATCCTCCTATTTCATGGTTGCTACATATAGGCACCTCTGAATTTCTATTATTTCAGCACATTGATTGTATGCTTGAAGTGACGTGCCATTAATGGTCCATAGTCTTTGAACGCAATGGCACGTTATGTTGTTATATGCGATGTATGGAACTCATTTCTTCTCAATCTTTCCAAATTCATTTTTCTTGAAAATATTCAAGGAAAGGTCTTGAATCCCCAACTTGGCAACAATAGTGCTCAATGATGCTCTTCCCATGATGATAGAAAAGTCCCTTTTGTAGTTCTTCACATGGATCACCAAGAAATTGGTAAGATAGGACCACCCACAAATGGTGGTTACAATGTCTTCCATCAATTTCAAAGAAACATTGATGGATTGATCTACCAGCTCTAATCTGATGTTACTTTTTTTCAAGGGAGGTAGGTTTCAAGTTTTGTACATCTCTTGTGAAATCAAGTTAACTTTGAAACCTAAATCTAAAAGCACCTTACATAGTTCATTCCCAATGATTTGTAAGTAGATAAGAGGACTTCCAAGATCAAATCTCTTCCTAGGAAGATGGCCAACCTTGATCTAATCTGTGACCACATGGGTCAACATGACATTGTGCAATTGGGGAGCACTTTGTCTTGAATGTTGCTCAATAGGAATTTTAAAGGTTGAGGTAGGATTAATAGCCACAAGTGTTTGTGAGGGCTTTGTGGGACTATTGGTTTTGAAGAATGGCCTCTTACAAGGCCTGGGTTTAGGACCACTTGGTTGAGGAGTTGACTGTAAATTTACTGCCCTTGTAGCATTTCTTTGCTATGGTTGGATAGGTATTTCACCCCACAAGGATGGAGCAAGTGGCAATTGCATTGATGATGGTGGTGTAAGAGTGGATGAATGTTGAGGAGGATAGAAATGAAATAGGGACTCTCCTCTTGAAGAAGGCACTTTGTAGTACTCCAAAGGGTGGTAGTGGTGTGGAAAGGAAGTGTGACTAGAAGAGTCATGTTGAGAGACTGGCTATTGAACGTAATACCCATAAGGATCAGGTTGATGATAAGGGTATTAATACCTTGGAGGTGGCATCCCCCACAACTATGGGTGTTAACATTTTTCATACTATTCTTGAGGTTGAGGCATTCCTCCACTCGAATAGTAAGCTTGTTGGTGGAATTGCTACCGATAGTTACTTTGTGGATAAGGCAATCTCTTGAGTGCTTACTATTTTGCCAATCTAGGATTTAAAGTATACATCCCAGATTCTTGTAAGTTTGATAATATGAGGCAACATCCCTTGGGATGTTTGCATTGATAGATTTCACACCCATCATCATTAGATTCTGGATTTGCAATCTCCTCTACTATTGTAACCTTACTCTTATATTTGTAATATTCTTGTTTAGTATCCATCTTCTTTCTTCACTCATAGCTACTACTTCCTTGATCTCTACACTCTTTTGCAATCTTCAGAGCACTTTGGAACTTCTCTTCTAAGAAGTCCCACATCTTAACAACCTAAGAAAATGAATCTCCCTCTTATGGATGATGGATCTCTATTTTATTCTTCTATACTTTTCCATTTTTTCAGCTTTCATATTTGGCCACTTGCTCAATCAGCCTTTGAATCTGATGGGCCCTTATAGACCCCAAGGACTCTCTTTATTTTAGTTCTAAGTCCATCTATGATATGGCATAGTTGATCTTGTTTGGAGTATCCATGGCCTGGGCATTGGTGCAACAAAGAGTAGTACCTAACCATGGTTGTATCTAAGAACTCATGAATGCCTTATTTACTACCTTGGATTTACCTTTGCAGATTAGACACTCTAGAGTATGTTTGGTATTTTTCATTGAACAGCTCCAACATCCTACTCCATTGTCGAATAGATTCTAGTTCCAAGGACCGATACCAGCTTTTGCTTCCTTTATGAGTGTCCTTGGAAATAGTTTTAGCTTTTTACATTTGTTTTCCATGTTTTGCAATACACAGTAATCATGGAAGACTTGTAAATGATGTTGTGGATCTGAATAATATTCCCCATCAAACTTGGGGATATTGTTCATATCCAACTATTTGATGTAGCTATCCTTCAAGTGCTTGGTGGGAATTCTAATAGCCTATAAAATGTTCAAAATATTTCTTATGGCTAACAGGGGCTCATCGTAGTCATAGAGGTCTCTTTGGTCCCTATCATGACCATGGTGCTTACAATGAGTCCTACCATGCCTTCATTCTTTGTGATGTTCATCCGCCTATTGTTGTTCATGTCCATGGTCCCTGTTGTCTCAGCAAGATCTACAATCATCCCTATCCCACTGTTCATCTCCATCATGGTCTTTGTTTCTCTTTCCATGGTTCAAGCCTCTACTTCTCCTATTGGAGTTGAAGGAGAAAGATGATGAGGATGATGATGAAGGCAAAGAGGAAGGAGAATTAGCACTAGAATGATGCCTACTACCTCGTCTTCTTCGGTCCCTACCCCGATCACCATGTTTATCTTTCTCCTGGAGCTTATCATTATTCTTGCCTTTAGGTGATCGATTATGCCTCCTATCTTTTGAGTTCCCCTCGGCTTGAGATCCACTCCTCTTATCACCAAGATTTTCCATAGTTGATTGCAACCATTGGTTAAGAGTCTTCCCATAAAAGAAAGGGGGAGAATTCGTGTATCAAGATTGGCTTGAAAAGAAGTTCTCACCATCTTTGTGTGATTGAAAAAATAAGTGGGTAGGAAACCTTTTGCCCTTTGTAGCCTCATATTAGACTTGCATCTGCCAATTTTTCTTCCATTAGGCCTATGTGGGATGATAATCCAGATAGAGATGATCTTGGATCTCGTACTCAACATTAAGTCCAACAATGCCAAACTTGATGAGATTATTCAATAGCATCATACGAACAAATTGGTTAGGAGGTAATACAATGTTTCCTTTCATGTCTTTCCATCGTAGCTGCTCGTCCTGATGCAAGATGAAGGTGAAATTTAGAGTGTAAGAATCTAGATGGGTGTAAATAACTTGAAGTTGCTAGGGCACTTGCATTTTTGGATCTTGTTGTCTTTGATTGAATTTGCTGATGAGTGGTAGTGGAGATTCTTCCCTGTAAGAAGAAGCCATATCAGTAATTATTCAAAAATAGTGTGTGTTTATTATTATTATGTTCTTAATGATTTAATGTTAATTATCCTTTACAACATCTTTAGATGGTTTCACTATCTTTTCTATGTAGCACATTTAGCTAGACTAAATTCCACGACAATGGCACTAATGATGACCAATAAGTAGTCCCTATGCCCAACCATACGAATCACAAGTGTTGCAGTAGTAATTTGATTGAATTTCATGGACTTCGCCCCTCAATGCATCGATGGCCAAAGATAGTGACTTAGAAACATGATCATTGTCTTCTTGGTTTCATTTGTGTAAGTTTAAGTGTATGGTTAAGTGTACGATAAGGTACATGATATTTATTTATATTTCATATTTAATTTAATTTAATCTAAGTGTGAAACAAACGTAATTAATTGTAAATTAATTAATTAACTATCTAATACCTTAATCTAATTATTCTAACATAAGCATTAGGGCCCACCTTCCGTGCACATTCTAAACTCGTTATAAATGCTATTGGGTTACCAAGTGTTAAGCTACTAGGTGAACCAAGTGATAACACCACTGGGATTACGAAGCGTGAACGGTATGTTCAAGGCAGTCATACTTATGTGTTATTATTATTAAATGTATTAGTTAACTAAGGACATGAATATAAAATGCTTAAGTAATAAAGTACATGAAAGGAAATATTAAGCTATTCTTAAGTGCTGAAAGGAATTCCAAGAATCTTGTCTTTATTGTTGTCACATCGAAGTGTTTAGGTACATTGATGCTCAAACAAGGATTTACAATTCTTGAAGTCCTATTGTGGGCACTTAGAAAATATTCTAACTCTACTAGAAGAAAATTGTAAGAACTTGGCTACACTATCAACTTAATGTGCCATAAATGTGGTGGATACACACATATATATAGGCAACACTAGAGATTGTGTCAACATAGCCCCATTGACGCATGTTTCAAATCATGTGTTGATGCATGCCCATCGACGTCGCTTGTCGAATGATTCATCAGCTGTAAATGAATTATCAGGAGTTAAAATATCTTGAACATGTTTTTTCTGAGGATTTGGCATGTAATCACCAATAGATAGACTTCATTGATGTTATTTTATTATGACTTATTATGTGTGGCTCTTGATTTTTTGGTGAAAATGAAATAATATGATACTAACGTTGACTTTTTTTTGGTGAAGCATTACTCACATGGTTAAACTATGTGGCTTGTGATGTGCAAGTCATAGGTTCAATTACAAGGGATATGCTAATCTAACATAGTTATTATAGTGGATGAAGAGAATTTCCACTCAGGGCATTCGAGTAAAGACTAAGCCTATCCTTCACACTTTAGACTTGACTTATATTTCAACTTTGATTATTCATCATGTGAGGCCAATATTGTAGAGATTGTTCATTTGTTGTTGTGAGAAAAATATTTAAACTTTAATCTTGCTAGACACCCTGAGACAATGTTAACTAACATTTGAGTTTTGAATAGTCACTTGTTATCATATATATCATGGCATAGTAGGTCTTGAACAAGTCTTAGCCTAATGATAGGATTCTTGATTTAGAAATTCTACGAGATAAGCTCAATCTTAATAAGCAATACTAAGCAATACTAAATTACAAAATTATATATCTTGAAATGTACCTATAATGTTATCATGGGTCATTTTCAAGGTGTATCAATTTCCTGAGTTTGCAGGGAGGGTGTTAATATCCGTTTGGCTATAAAAAGTGATCTCGTGGTTTGTTCTGGAAAAACTACGATGATGAACGTGGCACGCAAGGGTAAAAGTCACTAACGGAAAAGTGTGAGTTGGCGGCAGCAGCAGTTGAGCTTATTCCTCCTGCGCTGCCACCACTAAATATCTGCATGCGACGTGTCCATTTTCTTCCATACTTCACTGCGCTGCTGCCTCCTGAGCCACCTCTATTTAACGATTTCGCAGGCACTTCTGGGAGCACTCAAAATCTCCGGGTTTTTACCATTGCCTGTTATCGACAGAAGTTGAATTCCAAGCTATAATTGCAGATACCTGATCTGAGCCACATTTAATTTGGAGAAGATGCAGTCTGCTAAGGATGCCATGGCCACGGCCAAGGAAAAGATGAGCAACGCCGCCACCGCTGCCAGGGAAAGCATGGACAAGGCCAAAGCCTCTGCTCAAGAAAAGGTAACGTATGAATGTGTTATTTTCTTCGCTGTAATTTGAAAAAATGAGGTATTATTTTGGTAAGGTAAGGTGTTTTGTTTTTTTCCGAGTAAGATTTTGCATTGAGCCTAAGCGCAGGTTCTTGAAAAAGGTTACGTTTTCGCGTATTCACTGATACCTCAGGACGCACTCTGGCGGAAGTGGTTGGATTCTTTTCCGTTCTGGTCTAAATTGATTCATGAATCCTTAGATTTAGCATTTACTACGATTCAAAATCTACAAACTTAGATGCGTCTTTCATTTTTTCCCTTCAAATGTGTAATCTGGAGCCATTCATAAATCCTTAGATTTAGCATCTGCCGCAATTCAAAATCGACGAATTAAAGAAACCAAACATGCGTGTAGGACGTTTGATTTGAAAACTCGATTCTCGTCAGTAACACTGAGCATCTGTGTGATGAATCACGGATGATCCTTTTGATTTTGCTAAGATCTTGGACATGTTTAGGAAAGAAGGCGACGGAGCGAATATGATTTTATGTGTGAAAATGCGTAACGCAGGTACAGAAAATGAGTGCGCACGACAAGACGGAGAAGAAGATAGCGCAGGAGAAAATGGAGGCCAAAAAAGCAGAGGCTGAGATGAGGGCTCAATCTGAGAGGGCACAGCATGCTGCTCGAAAAGACACTGCCAAAATGGAAGCTCATGCAGCAGCAGCTGCTGGCCACCACAACACTGGCGCTGTTACAGGTATAGGTACAGATACGGGTTACAATATTACTGATACTCCTTACCCTGATACTACCGCCTTTGATCCCGTCACTGGTCGTCCTATGCCTCGAACCCGCGACCTGCTCTGAGATGCAGCAGTTCCACTCTTCCTGTTGTTGAATGTAGGTGTAGTTGATATAGTCTGTTGAGTCTGTTTTGGCTTTTTCCTTTTTGTTTCTTCATAGTAATAAACGGCGGCCCTGTTTGCTGGCTTATCAATCTATGATTGTATTGTATGAGTCTATCCTTGTTATTTGCTGAGGTTTGCATGTGAATAAGAACATTACTGGGTTCTGTGGAAATCCGTCTGCTTCATATTTCTATGATTGGAAATTCTTGATACCGGGGTTGGGTTTGTATGAAGTGGCTGGAGAGTATACGAAACATCTGATGGAATCGTATCCATATGGATGTTGTTTTTCACTTTTTTGGCTATATAATTCATAAAAGTTATCCTCGCTTTAAATGTTTTTGACTTCGCCATGGTTGGTGTAATTTAATTTATGAAACGGAAATTTTATTAAAAATTTGACTAGCAAATCGAATTTTCCTTGATGGAATTGAAATTTAATTCGTAAGTCACAAATTTAATTCATGATTTGGGACTAGGTGTAATTCGACTATATAGTTTTTTGAACCCATACGGGATTTTATCAAGGATGGTTATATGCTATCTGCTATCTGTATGTTATTTTTTTCGTTCAAAGAAAACTCAGGTGCTTTCGCGTCAAGGGGTAAGCGAGCAGGTTCAATGCAATGATGCAATATTTTCTTGCTTCCAACAAGATTATAATTATTAATATCAGTACAAATTATTATTTAACGTGTAAGTGGTCAAAAAATTACGCCTTTACTTGAACCATCTCTGCTAGGAGGGGCATGAAACAAAGAAATCCAAAAAAGCCGAAAGAATTTTATGACTGCAATTGAGTAAGATTCATCTACAAAAAGATGAAATAAGGAGCTTAATGTATGATTAACGAGCAGCTAATCAATAACAATATCTTAATATCTTAAGTATAAAAGAGAAACCCTGTACTCCATTCCCTGTACTCAAAATGTATAATAACTATGAGTACAATAACCATGTACTGGATTCCTATACTTAACTATATGTACTCAAATGTATATAATAACCCTGTACTCAATGTATAATAACCTCTATAATAACCTCAATGTATACTTAACTATACATACTCAAATGTATATAATAACCCTGTACTCAATGTATAATAACCTTGTACTATTCATGCAAAGAGGTGTACTCAATGTATAATAATAACCTTGTACTCGATTCATGCAAAGAGGTTTAACTATATGTACTCAAATGTATATAATAACCCTGTACTCAATGTATAATAACCTTGTACTCGATTCATGCAAAGAGGTGAAATGAATGTATATAATAACCCTGTACTCAATGTATAATAACCTTGTACTCGATTCATGCAAAGAGGTGAAATGAATTAAGGTGCAAAGAGGAAATGATATGCAAAGAGGTGAAATGAATTAAATTAAGGTGCAAAGAGGAAATGAATTAAGGTGAGTGCCTCACTGTAATTATTGACTAATGAAAAGATAGGCATGAATTAAGGTGAGTGCCTTAATGTATAATTAATAACTAATGACTAGTGAAAAGACAGCCCACAAATGGTAGGAAACAAAGAAATGAAAAGATAGGCATGTATAATTAATAACTAATGACTAGTGAAAAGACAGCCCACAAATGGTAGGAAACAAAGAAATGAAAAGATAGGCATGAATTAAGGTGAGTGCCTTAATGTATAATTAATAACTAATGACTAATGAAAAGACAGCCCACAAATGGTAGGAAACAAAGAAATGCAAAAGACTTTAACTGAATTTTAGGAAACAAAAAGTGGCCAAGAATGGTAGGAACAAAGAGATGTAAAAGAGGCGAAAAGAGATGTAAAAGAGCCGAAAGAGATGCAAAAAGTGGTGAACCTAATTTTAAGGTGAAAACAAAGAAATGCAAAAGACTTTAACTGAATTTTAGGAAATAAAAAGTGGCCAAGAATGGTAGGAACAAAGAGATGTAAAAGAGGCGAAAGAGATGCAAAAAGTGGTTAACCTAATTTTAAGGTGAATATGGTGAACCTAATTTTAATGTGAATAAGGTTTTTGAGAGTACGTTGAGGAAGGTTTTTGAGCAAGTTTCTTATAAAAACAATGGTTCATACAAAATACAATATTGGTGACCCATAAAATAAATTAATAATGATCATGTATAAGGTTTATACAATTATAACAATAAAATGAGGATAAAACATAATTTTATCATACAAAATACAAGAATAAGAATAAAATGAGGATAAAGAATTTTATCATTGTGATTTTTTCATGTCTTCAATTGTTTTATAAATGCCTTTTTATAATATCTATTGAAGATGATTCTTCTTCTTCTTGTTGCGGCTAGTGGTAATAGACTTCCAACCAAGATTGTTATGTTGATGCTTCTCTGGTTATGTGGAACATTTTTGAAGGATGGACTAAGATTTCTTCTCATCATCCCATGGATCTAGCAAACATGTGATGCTTGAGCTACTATCTTGTATGTGCTATGATTTGTCCATGGGCATATCCTCCGTTGCCCCTATCTTGGCTTTGTTTCCATACCTAGCAAAAGACCTTATTCCTTAGGTGTTTCTTTTTGCATCACCTGTAGTCACTAAAGGATCAATATTAGTTTTGGTAAAATTTCCTTAATAATTAACCCTTTTCAGATCCCTTAGTTTTCATTTAAGCATAAGGTGATGACACCATATTATGCCCAAGGCTATGAGGTAACTAAAATCATCAAGCTGTTCACATTATTTTGATCAATTATTATTAGTTACCATGATGTTTGAAAATAGGATGTTAGAAAAATTTCAAAGTGGACATCCCTAGCCCCAATGACTAAGAAGTGTAGCTCTAGAAGCACACAAGTTTTCGAAGAATTGAAACCACAGGTTTGATTTAGAAGATGGCCAAGAAATATTGAACTTGAAAGATATTTTAACAGAAAAGTAGGAAAAAGTAAAAAAGTAATTGAAAGTGATGAGAAGTTATCCCAAAATTATGCATAAATTCAGAGAAACTATCGTTGATGTTCTAGAACATGTGAAGGTTAGTTTAAAGCCATGATCAACAAAATTTATGCAAGTGGGTCCTTCCCAACGTAGGCTTCTACCATAATGCCCTTGTATAACCATTGTTAGAGATGTCTGTGGGCACCTAAGAAATTAAATGTAGATCATGCCTTTGTTCCAAACAACACACAACTGCCGTGGTTGGGATGTTGTACTATACTACACAAAACCAAAAGGCTCATAATCACATGTAGTAGTGAGGTGAATAATGGGATGAGAAGGGATTGCAGAGATAGGGATGTAAGATACTTGACCATGTCCACAATAGGTTCTTGTAAAAAATGTGATTAAAATGATTAGCATACCTATCCATCCAAGTTCAAAACAAGTCGATACCATGAAGAGTAACCTCGCATTGATGTGTTCCCTCCTACCTACCACCATGAGTTCACAACCACCCCAAAGAACAATCATCCCTCTAAAAAGAGAAGAAAAGAGAAGAAGGAAGGAAGGGCCTTAGTTAGAGGGGCACCTTCAGTTATGGGTAACATCTCTTTCCAACCCCATAATGAGTGCTTGTAGCCTGTTATTGTGTTTAAGGGGTGTGCTTTAAATTCCCATTATTTTTTCTCTCTTTTTTTTTTCTTTTTTTTTTTGTTTATTTTTTTATGGGGACCACACCATGCAAAGACTTCTAGCTTCCTGTTATTAATTGATGGAGTGATGATATGTTCCAAGAGGAGTCATAAACCACATTAAGGAAGTCAAGAAGAGAACTGAACAAGTCCCCTTAAGGTCACACCCTTTGCCATTCCCATTTGGTCATTCCATCTTTCTTCAAGGTACAATGATCATTGATCAATTTTAGTTTCATGAATGAAGAACCAAATTGTTTTCATGAAAAAAGACCTTTTATTTAGAGAACTAGAGGGATGGATGAGGTGGTCTCACTACTTTACACAATTACTTACCCAATCATCTTAATAGTAAAGCACAAAAACCCAATGCATAACATTGACTTTTGCATCATGACTTGGCAATATTATTAACAAAATCATGGAATACATTCATTAAACATAGAGAGAATTACTTAAGAAAAGAAAAAAGTATAAAGAAAAGGAAAATATTAAGAAATGGAAAACATATGAAGAATTAGAAAATTTTGGAAGAAATAGGAAAATGATAAAAAATTATAAAACAATAAAGGTGAAAATTACTTATTAGTTCTTAAACCAAGAGGAAGCATCTCCACCATGACTAATCTCATGGCCACACATTTAGGAGATGGACTGCACAATCCCCTGGTTATACACCATTGGTTTTACATCTATTAATATCATTGATTTATTAATCATGTGGTAGCACATCTAACATTGGCGATAGTCTCATTTGGATCATTCAAAGACATATCTTCATTTCGACTTGAAGGTATTTCTGTTTTAGGTGATCCATATGTATTTGCTTCTTCTTCTTAATTTTCTATTTTAATCCCTGGGTCTTCGTGTTTCATATCCTTTTCCACTGTATAATCAGAGGGTAAGATATATGTGTCTAAGTCCTTCATTTGGTCCATTTTCTTAAGTTTAGAACTAATAAGCGAATCAATTGCCTGCATGCATCTTTGAAATAATTTTATATTCTCATTTTCAAGCCACTGGGTGTCTTCTGGATTAGTGGCTACTGTGTAGACTAGGTTTTGCTCACACATCTGCTCTTGAACCTTGTTGTGGGCTGTGTTAATATTTTGAAGTTTTGGCCCACAACTGCACCCTTTAGTGGTGATGCATGAATTCTTTTATCTCTCCACAATGATAGGTTTATAGTTTCTGTTAGGTGTTGGAGCAACAATGGATGTTGGCCTTTGCATATGATTAGAGGACATTGGTTGTGAAAGGAAGGGTGTTGTAGTTGATTGGCATTATGCTTGTTTGGATGAGTTAGTAGGTCCACGAGTGTTGTGCTTATGTGTGGGAACCATCCTAAGGAAAGGATGTTTTCAAGATTGTGGTGGAGATCTATTGGTATTATCATTTCTGTATATGTTCGTAGCACAAGCGACATTCTCTTGTTGATGTCATGGTGCTAAAAATTCCTATGTTGGTGGTGGTGACATATGGTGGAGGGAAGTATGAGAATATTGAGGATATGATGAAGGATGAGAGGTGTGAGATGGTGATCCTTCAAAAGATGTTGCAGGTTGATGATATTTAGGAGAGTGGTAGTAGTGATTTGAAGTAGAGGAAGTAGAAACAATTAAGAAAATAGGTTGTTGAACATAATATCTATACGAGTTTGGTTGGTAGTAAGGGTAGTATTGGTTTGATGATGGCCTCCCCCACGATTATGGGTTTTGCCACTGCATTGGATGATAGTGTTAAGGGTGTTAAGAAGTTCCACTAGGATGGTATGTTTGGTTGTAGGACTATCTATAATTACCTTTTGAGAAAGGTAATTTCCTAGGCATTTACTTTTGTACAAACTTGGGATTCAATACTCATGTAGGTGTAACATGATTGGGCAATAGCCCTTTGGATGGTCATATAGGCAGATGTCACATCCATCATCTTCTTTTGTGGTTGAGTTTATAGCCTCTTCTTTTACAGCCATTTCCCCTATTTACTGATAAGTGTTATTAGTTGTTTCTTAGTTCTTCTTCCTCCATTTATTGTGATTGCCTAATTCATTTTGTATTACCTTCTCCTCGACAGTTTCTACGAAAGTTGTAGCTTTTTCATTTATCCACTCTAACATCCTATCTAGCCTTACCTAGAGTTCATCAAGAGACTGTTGCAGTGGTAAGGTTTGTTTTGAAATTAACTCATTGAGAGTTGCCTCTTTTTCATCATCACAGATATGGACCCTCTTCTTTTGAAGAGTTGGGTCCCATTGATATTTCTCAACATTCTCTCATTTACATAGCTCTTCTTCTTCTTTTGCCACCTACTCGATTAGCCTTTTTATTAGATGGGCTTTTAGTTTGTATAATCGACCTTAAGCATACATCCCAAGGGTCTCCCTCATTTCATTATGAAGCCCATCTATGATGTGCAAAAGTTTCTCCTTTTGAAAGAAATCATGTCTATGTAGTAGCGAATAGTATCTATCCAAGGTCGCATCCAAGGATTCATGATTTTCTTGCTTCCACCCTTGGATTTGTTTCCTTAGGTTGGACACTCTTGCATAGGTTTGGTATTTTTCATTGAAAAGTTCTACCATTGTGGACCACTGGTGGATGGAACTAGGTTCCAACAATCTATACCAACTTTTAGCTTTGTCTATTAGTGTCCTAGGGAAGAGCTTAAGCTTTTGCCACTTATTTTCAATATTTTGCAAGGAACAGGCATCATGGAAGGCTTGTAAGTGATGTTGTGTATCAAAATCATAGCCTCCCACAAATTTAGGGATATTATTTGATGGGATGCGCTATCGCATGGGCTACGATATCACGTCCGCCGCTCTTCCCCTACGATATCGCGTACGCGATATCGCAGTGCGTCGCCAAATCTATAAATAAGAGGTGGCTCTCCCTTGTTTCTCAATCTAGGCCTAGACCGTAGCAAAACTCTAGTAGTTTTTTCCCTCCAGAGATAGAATAATTTCCATGTGCCTGCAGTAGGAGCTCCAAAGTGAACAGATCTTTATTCGAGCAAATATTGTACCTGAACACAAGTTTGTGTACGGAAATAAAGACGAACTTCTTGGATAAACCTTGCAATGCAGGGAATAGGCTAAATACGATTTTACTTATTGTTATTTATTTTTTATCATTTAAATGCTTTATTCGTTAATTAAATCTCTCTCAACCCTTCTCCTAGTTAAGTGCATTCAGTACAACCACTTTGAGCACGTGCGTTACACTTGGTGATCCCAATAATGAATAGCGTTTGGTAACCAAGGTTGCATTGGTTCAGGGTGTGAATGGTAAGTGGGAACGGATGCTAATGCTAATTTAATTAAGGCTTAGTTAGTTAGTTAAATTTAGTTAATTAGTCAATTCACCCTTCACCTCATTAGCATAAGAGATAAAACAGAAAAGATATAAAAATCATATACCTTAGACTTACTTAACCATACAACCGTGACAAATACAGGTAAGTATGGGAAGACAACGAACGATTAACCTTAAGTGTTCCATAAGGCATGTAGGCACATAGTCTACAGAGTTTGACCAGATCGTGCGTGTAATGCTCGTATTCGTATGGTTGAGTGTAGGGGTACCTCGCCACTCATCATTGGCATCGTTCCTAGGGACTAAGTTGTTTGTGCGCTAAGTAGAACATAGGAAATTATCCACATCGTTGGGAGCTTGAACAAACCCTTAGGGTTAATTAAACTTTAAATTATATAACGGTTAATCAGCACACCAAACAAAGTGAAAATGTCTTCTTCTTCTCATAAGAGCACTTCACCACCTAGGGATCACACTAGAGACAGTCGGTGGCACCAAACACATAACCAAAAACCACCAGTTCCTCAACAGTATCGGGTGTTATATACTCATCATGATGAGTATATACCCGATTTTACCTTTATCCTCCATCAGGATGAACAACTGTGCTGGACAGACCTGCAAGGTAACATAGTGTTACCTCCAGAAAGGACAGTCCCTAGCATGCTTCTTCATGCTCTTACATTGATAGGCATGACAAAATTATACGCTGAATACGTTGCGGAAGATTATGACATAAGGGATTACCATCCCACAGAAGCGCAACGTCAACGAGACTTGCAGCAGGAGAGCCACCATACATTGTTGAAGGGCAAAGGACCCTGCAATGCTTCGCCTGTCCTAAGAGAAGTTAAGGGTGGTGAACCTATCTCAATAGGTTCTCCACAAGATGATGTTCCCCCTCCTAACGATAGTGAGGAGGTGGGGTATCAGAACCTATGCTCAATGATACACAACCCTAGTTTTGATCCCCATGAACACCAACTGTTCATCGAGGGAACAAAAACACATGACAAGGACGGGCATTCTGATCGTCATCACGATCGGGGCCGTAGCCATCGAAGAGAAGGTAAGAAACATCGTCATGGCGATGGTTCTCCTTCTTCTTCCCCTTCATCACATCATTCACCCTCTCCTTCCACATCAGGACGCAGTCACAAGGACCACAATGGTGAGGATAAGGGTAAGCAAAATGAGAGACCTCGACGAGAGAGTTGAGAGAGAGGACGAGGGCAGTCTAGAGAGTCTAGGCATGAAAGAAGGGAAAGTAGGGAACCACATAGACATCATAGACGTCATAAGAGAGATGATCATGAAAAACCCCTACTAGTAACCCGGAGTATGTTAGATATTACGGAGGCTGTGAGAGTACCTACAAGGCATCAAAAGGATAGTCGGATCAAGAGACTAGACATGAATAACATCCCACGATTTGAGGGGGGATACAATGTCGATCCGCAAAATTAGTTACAGGCATTCCACGATGCCTGTGCCTTGCAAAATATTAAGAATCAGTGGCAGAAGTTAAAGTTGTTTCCTAGGACACTCATAAAAGAAGCAGAGAGTTGGTACTAGTCCTTAGAGCCAGAAACCATTAGGAGATGGAGTACGATGCTAGAATTATTCAACGATAAATACCAAACGTACTCCAGAGTGTCCAACTTGCGTAAGCAGATCCAAGATGGAAGTAGGGTAATCACAAACCATTGGATGCTGCCATGGGCTGATATTATGCATTGCTACATTGTTGCCCAAGCCATGGTTATGCACAAGGGGATCAACTACGCCGCCTCGTAGATGGGCTAAGACATGAAACTAGGAGAACCCTTGGGACATACGTCCAAGGGAGACTATCTGAACTTAGATCCCATGAAATTCATCAATTGTTGGAGCAAGTAGCCAAAGAAGAAGGGGAGCTACGGAAAAGAGAAAGCGTGGAAGAGTACAACTGTGATCCTTCCCTCCGAAAGAAGGGAATGAGATTTTACGATGAAGAGGATGAGTCACCACTCGGAGAGTTGGTGAATAGAAAAACCTTGTTGCTTCAAAAGCTAACAACAGAAGTGTTAGCTAAGGTAGATCAAATGTGGGACTCCATAGACAATAGGTTTAAAATTGTTTTAAAAGTCATAGAGGAGTCTAAGGAACGAAGTAGTGACCATGATAAGAAAAAGCGGAGAGATTCAGGCCATGCACGTGACAAGGGTAAGGGAAAAATGACTATTGCTAATGAGGTTGTGGATTTGGATACAGAAAATGATGGTGGATGTGAGATATGCCAATATGACCATCCTAAGTGATGTTGCCCAATAATCTCACATCTACAAGAGTTTGGGTTGTATGCACTCAATCCAAGAGTTAACAAACAGTAGGCACCCCATCGATTACCTTATCCCCAAGGAAACTTGAGGCAGTTCCACCAACCGTTAACGTATTATCCAAGTGGAACCCCACCACAACCTATCAAGCAACACCAGCAGTGGCAACACCCACAGTCATGGGGGATGCCACCGCCTAGGCAATAATACCCTTACCAGCAGCCAAATCCTTATGGTTATTACGTGCAGCAGCCAGTTTCTCCAAGTGACTCTATGGGTCACGCAACCCCACAACGTCAATACCAAGTTTAGGAGTATTTTAGAAGGACTCCTTCTCCTTCAGGAGACATACCACATTCATACCATCCTCTGAATCCATCCACTGCTCTTACACCGGTAGTTCCACTACCTCCCGCTCCAACAATGCAAGAGGAACTCCCCACTCAATCGTAGCAACATAATGCTACAAGAGTTGTAAACCTTCAACCTGCTGCTAGTTCTGACAACCAAAAGAAGAGAAGACATTTCTTCAAAATCAAAAGCCCAAACAAGCTCTCACAACCACAAGCGGTTGAGTCTGTGACCACTCCTCCAACAATTAAGGCTTCAGAGCTCCCTTCAAACCAACAACAGAGATCAACGCATATGGTTATGTTAACACATACCGTTATTGACTGGATCAAGGTAGGCCATCTTCCCAGGAAACTCTCTGACCCTGGAAGTCCCTTAATCTACCTCCAAGTTGCTGGGAATGAACCTCATAAGGCTCTTCTTAACTCAAGTTCCGGAGTCAACTTAATCTCACAAGAAATGTAAGCCTGGAACCTACCTCCACTCAAGAAGAGCAATATTCAACTAGAGCTGGTTGACCAGTCCATCACCATTCCCTTGGGATTGGTGAAGGACATCATTACCACTGTGTGTGGTTGGTCATACCCAACTGATTTCCTAACGATAGAAGTCAACAGCAACAAAGGGAACTTCCCAATCATAATGGGAAAGGCATGGCTAAGTACAATAGACACCTGCCTAGGAATCCGCGATCTTTCCTTGGAAATATCTAAGGTAAACATTTATGGAAAGATCGAGAAGAAGAAAGTTCCATGCATCACATATAGGGACTTAGAGGGTGATAACATGGAGGAATGCACAGCATCTCCTACATGCAACTGGTGTGCCTTAGAAACTCAAATACAAAGGTGCCTGTATGTATCAACCACACAACAAGTGGACACCCTGTGCTTGACAGCTAATCGAAAGAGAAACCCACCAACATGCATGGAACAAACTGGGGAAATAGTGCACACCCACAACGAAGGCATACATACATTGGAATATGAGCGTCGCCGACTTCCACCCATTAACCTGAAAACATCAATCGGGACAAGTTGGACACTTCTAAAAAATTCAAATAGGCGTTCATTATTTTGGATCTCTCCCTTTCCATTCAGTTATGGGGGAGATGGCCACCTATTCTAATCATTTGAGGCCCTTAGTTATTTTAAGATTTTGTTTTACACATTTTTGTTCTACACATTTTTGTTTAACACATTTTTGTTTTGCACATTTCTTTGACTTTCTTTGTTTTTGTTTTACAACATCAGTTATACCTTTTCCATTTCTTGTGTGTGTTATCTATCTTGTAAGTTTGTCACCCAATAAGTGTTCTTAATGATGGTATGAACTATTTTTCTATTGATTTCTAATGTTTGGTTTTTACCTTTAAGTCATGATGTTGATACTAAGGTATGGTTCTTTTGATATGACAGGCAATGAGCCCACTTCATCCATTCATCCACAAATTTCTATGGTCTCTCTCGGCTTGGAACTATACAATCTCTTTCTAAATAAGAACTATAATGAATTGGTGACTGGGCATTTCTCAAACTAAGGAAGGACTCAAGGATTGAAAAGGGTGTGGCTTCAAGGGAACTTGATGCATTTGTGTTGGCCATTCTCTTGGGTGCTTGGATGTGTTCTTCTTGAGTTTTTTTATCGTTTCAACGTTACTCAATTATCGGGAAGTTGAGCAAATAAAAATAACAAAGTCTTTGCATGGTATGGTTCTCACACATAAACATATAAAATAAACAAAAAAAAATAGTGAGAATTCAAAGCACACCCCTTAGAAAAAATAATCATTTGGGCTACAAGCACTAGTTATGGAACTAAAATAAAAATGTTCCCTCTAACTACGGCCCTTCTCGCTTTCCATTCTCTCCTCCTTCGTTTTGTTGGAATCGTGGTGGCTCTTGGGTGAAGGCATTCTTGTTACTTCAAGAGGATGGATTGGCTGAATGCATTAATGCGAAGTCACTAGATGTGGTTTGTTTCAGGTCGGACTTGAAATGGGACCTGCTAAGTCACATTAACCATGAACTATACAAGGCGCTGTACACCACCTTGTTCTTGGGATTCCATTCCATTCTCTTCTCTCCATTGTTTACCTCATTGCTGGTTGTATCATTAGTGTATATTTTGGTTGACGCATTGTTTTCTTTTTGGTGAATTCTTGTGGTTAAGACTTTAACTCTTGTTCCAAATGACATTCCCAGGGCCTACGAACTCTTTGAATGTGGGTTTGTCAGGGCATTAAGGGCATGAGCCTACTTTGGGGAGGACCCACTGACATTCCTATTTGGTGCACTAGTTAAATTCTTTCCCTTAACATTTTTTCAATCCACTTTATTTTGTTCATTTCCATCTTGACATCCATTTCATCGACGTTATAGTTGTCTTTTTCTCCATCTTTCTTGTTCTTTATTCTTTCTCCCTTCTATCGCTATTGGAGGTTCGCTCTTAGTCATGGGGGTTCGAAGCCAATTTCTTCGATTTTCTCCTAACCCCTACACCTTCNNNNTTGCATTATGATTCATTTACCCTTGCTAATATAAAGATTGTGTTGTGTGTGCATATGGTAATCATGCAACAATGGATTGGATCTGGAGGGAACACTTGGAATGGATTGGTGCTGAAGCAGCTATAAAAAGAATGAGATGGATGGTATGCTTATGGATGGACAACGAAAGGCACAATCTTGGCATTGGCAGTAGCAAAACTTCTTTTTTTCTCTCTTTTTCTCAGCTGCCAAATAAGGCCTGATGTCAAATGTATAAAGTGTTCACTCTTGTTGTCGTGAACACCAGTTTTGTCTTGTCTTGTAATGATGATCCGTTCACATGTCATCCCATTCACCATTAGTTCCATTTGGGTCAATAATTCCATAACATTCCAATATTTTGTAAGGAACTCGAGGATGAGTTTTTATTCAGTCATGGGGATATGATGGGACACGATATAACATGGGCCGCGATATCACGTCTGTTGCTATATCGCGTCTTCCACTGCGATATCGCGTCTTCCCCTGCGATATCGCGTACACGATATCGTAGTGCGTCGCCAAATCTATAAATAAGAGGCAGCTCTCCCTTGTTTCTCAATCTAGGCCTAGACCGTAGCAAAACTCTGGCAGTTTTTCCCCTTCAGAGATAGAATAATTTCCATGTGCCCGTAGTAGGAGGTCCAAAGTGAACGGATCTTTATTCGAGCAAATATTGTACCT
>MNCI01008509.1:248204-258804 GCA_015680685.1 Gnetum montanum
ACGACCACTTCGAGCACGTGCGTTACGCTTGGTGATCCCAGTAACGAATAGCGTTTGGTAACCAAGGTTGCATTGGTTCAGGGTGTGAATGGTAAGTGGGAATGGATGTTGATGCTAGTTTAATTAAGGCTTAGTTAGTTAGTTAAAGTTAGTTAATTAGTCTCTTCACCCTTCACCTCATTAGCATAGGAGATAAAATAGAAAAGATATAAAAATCATATACCTCAGACTTACTCAACCATACAATCGTGAAAAATATAAGTAAGTCTGGGAAGACAATGAACGATTAACCTTAAGTGTTCCATGAGGCGTGTAGGCACTTAGTCTGCAGAGTTCGACCGGATCATGCGTGTAACGCTAGTATTCGTATGGTTGAGTGTAGGGGTACCTTGCCACTCATCATTATTCATATTGAGCCTTTTAATGTGACTTTCCCTGTGATGCCTGTGGGGTATCTTAATTGCCTCTATGATCTACATCAGGCTCTTAGTGGCAAACAAGGGTTCATCATCATCGGACCTAGCATGGTGAAAATCACTATTTTTATTTTCTCGATTGTGATAGTTTCGGCTGTGTTCATGTTAAGATCTTTTATTTTTCCCATGGTTTTGATTTCTACCCCTATTTCTACCCCATAGTGGAGCTTTATCTCTATACCTACGTTCATCTTCATAAAAACTAGATGTTGAAGAGGAAGAGGAAGATGAGGAGCTGGGAGAATTTCCATGGCTTTGATGGTATTCCTCATAGTCCCTTGATTTATCTTTTTCAAGTTTTGAGGAGGTCCTAAGCCTTGAGGCCTTCCTTGGTCTAGGACTTACTTCATATCCTCTAGGATTGTCTACCTTAGGTGAATGTACCTCTTGAGCATAGTTAGGATGGTCATGAACATATGAAATCCGTGCATGAGGTTGGTCACTCTAATTTTCTTCAATATATATCTCATTGGTTTTCCAATGAATGTTCTCTTCCTACGATGCATTATCGCTTCATTGTGAAAGAGACATTGTTGTTGGTGTATGTCGTGTGTGACTTAGTATTTTCCCAAAGATAGTTCATTAATGCATTTACAGTGATCATGTATGATATAACTAATCTAGATAATTAGCACCATCCCCTGAAACGACACCAATGATGAGTGACAAGGTACCCCATACACCTAACCATATGAATCACAAGCATTCACACATGATCCAATCGAATTCCGTGGATGGAACTAGTTGTGGCATCTAGATCATTATGCCTTGATCGCAATTCTTTGTCTTCTCACTTGAACTAGTGGTAACTTTGTCATGTATGGTTTAGCCCAAAGTGAGGCATATGATCCTTGATGTTCTTTTGGCTTTATGCTACTCCTAATGATAATAAAGAAATTAATTATTTAAACTAATTAAGAATGAAAAGTAAAGTCTAAACTAGCCTACGGGCAATGAGTATCCATTCTAAACTTGTCGTACAGGTCCTGAACCGACGTATCCACTACTAGGATTACCAAGCACTATGCTACTAGGTGAACCAAGTAATAACGTTGTTGGGATTACCAAGTGAATATATGTTTATGCCCGAAATTGGTCATGCTCATTCTATCAATTCATTAATATGCATGGAAACGTAAATATTAACTAACTACATGAAATGTAAATTGCAAAAAAAGTAAATTTAATCTAATTCAAAGTGCTGCAATGAATAATAATCAATCTCAATCTTATTACCGTTCATGGAATGTGTCCAGGTACATGGCCATTTGAATAAGACATTGTACAATTGACTCAGATCCACACCGTGGGCACTCACTAATTGTTCTCTAAGACTATAGAATAAAACTGTAAGAGTTTGGCTACTCTGTTGACCAAAGAATGCCAATACACAGTGGAAGAACATGTATTTATAGGTGAAAATAAACACTGCATCAACAAGGCCTTGTCAATGCATCATTTACGTTAATGGGGCTACATTGATAGGGCCTAGTTGATGGGGCTGAGTTGACAGGGCCAAGATATCGGAGCCAAGATATTAGGGCTATGATATTAGGGCTAAGAGATTGAAGTTGACCAAAAAAATTGATTTTTGTTAGATATCCCAGCCAACTGATGATTCATCACTAGGTTATAAGCCTAACTGTGGTGGTAGTGCTAGATTACCTCTAAGGGATAGATGTTAAAGGAAGAAAACCCCAAGCAACACTCTTAGAGCATGATCCAGATACACTATTCCATATTAATAAAGCATTCTTTTCTTGCTCTTTATGCTTTTTTCCTATTAGTTCCTTTATACATATTGTTGAATATGACATATATTTTGCATTTGGTATATTTTCTTTGTACGCATAATGTTTAATATATCACATATTTGATGTTTTCCATTACATCTGGGGACAAGATGTCACATAGATGATGTCATTCATTCATTCTAAGTCTTCCTTTAATGTTTATTTTGTGTAGTTCATCTCTTCTAGTAAATTGAGTAAGATTCATACAAAAAGAATTAAGGATTGAGTACCTCAATGAGGTGTTAACTTTGTCTTGGTAACCTTAGGTTATAGGTTTGATTCCATTGACCAGTATTGAGTTTTAAATACAAAAAATTAGTAAATAAGAATATTAAAATTGCTTTGATAGATCTAGTGAAATGCAAAATGCAAAAGAGGTGAACTAAAATTACAATTAAGATCCATAGAAAAAGATGAACTATGATGAATACCTCCATGTATAATTAATGACTAACAAAAAAATATCTTAAGAATTAAAGAGATAAAATAAAAGTAAAAGGAGAAGATACATACCAACAAAAACCTATCGACAAGGTGGGGTGAGGTGGGGAAGGGAGGGCTGTAGGGTGTCGAACCTCAAATAAATAAATAATAATAATAATAGTAAAATTCACAATACATCATATCATTCAAGAAAGAGTTAAAAAAAGAAAAAATAAAAAGCCCAACAGTTTTGGGGATGCCTTTTTAGGTTTTCATCCTTACCACCAATCCTGAAAAACCTCCCCTCTAGGGTAGGAAAAGGATCAAGCCTTACCCTTATTTTGAAGTGCTCTCATAGGTTTTCACTTCTTACTAAAGGTTTTCTTTTAAAAAAATGAGAAAACTCTTTCTAAAGTTAAAAGAATACATCAATTAGAGTTAAGAACAAATAGTAACAAAAACTGAAGCTTTCCATCCTTAAGCCTAAAAAAAGTACTATAAAAAACAAATTAATTGTTTAGCTTTTACTAGAATCTTTTTTGTTGGAAGTTGTAGGTGAAAGGCAACATCTTTGGTATTTGACACCTAAAGAGAGGTCATAGTTATGCTCTTGCTGCTAAAAAATAATTGCATATTGAAGCTCCCAAATAGAGTGTAGAATAAGAGGTTGAAGACAATTCCAAATGCAAAGAAATAAAGTAGAAAAAATAGGCTTATCACCAAGAATGCCTTCATTGATGCTTGGTTGAAAGTTGTTACAAATTTTGGATGTCCATTTCCAAGCACACTAAGCAATAGGATACTCAAAAGAAACATGAGAAAATGAGTCTTCGCTTCTACAAAGAGAACATACAGGAAAAATATTTCTCATATGTTTAAAACATAGGAAGACCTTGATGAATAAGACACCATAAAACAATATGAGTTGTATGAAATATAAGAGTGATCCAAATATCTTTCATTTTCCTCATCCATAAGTGCCATGATAATTGCATATTCCAAGCCTTATCTTAAGAGTTAAAGAGACAAAATAACTTAAGAATGCAACAAAAAAACTAAAAGTAAAAAGAGAAAGATGCCATGATGAGAAAGATGCAATGAAGAAGTGAAAAGGAGGTAGGGAAGGATTTACGTAATAATAATAAAAAGATAGAAACTTACTAATTATAACCAATTCCATTACATGTGTTCGAATCAATTCTTTCGTTTCATAAGCTTTTACATAAGCATTTTGTCACATCTTAATTCATTAAACTTTAAGGTATTTTGATAATAGCATAGCTATTAACATAGATAAATGTTTGTTCTTTCTTTTAGTCATATCCAGATGCATCAGATTTTGAGATATTTTAATAGCAGCATGGATGTTAACATGCATACAGATTTGAAGATATTTTAATAGCAATGTGGTTGTTAACATAGAAAGATGTTCCCTCTTTTAGTGAAAGACCAAAAACATCAAAAAGCTTTCTCAACTTAATCATCTCTTTGTTTGCTTCCCATGTCATTATGTATTCTACTCTCATGGAAGTAGTAGCAACTACATTTTGCTTTTTAGATATCTAAGTGATATGCAAATCTCCTAATAAAGTTACACATCCAAAGGTAGATTAAGATGTAAATGTATCCCTAGAGTAGTTAATAAGCTATTGATGAGTCATGATTTTCCTGGCTCTGATATCAGGTACCTGATATCAGGGCCTCAATATCAGATACTCGATATCGAAGGTCAAGATACAATGTCGGATATATGATATTGTGGCATATGTGTCAGCCTATAAATATAGCACTTGGACACACAATTTGCATATAGTTTTTAGTTAATTTTTGCATAGAGTAATGAAGTTCTTGCAGTTTAGTCACTTCAGTGTTAGAATATTTTTGAGTGCTCACAGTAGGAGTTTAAGTGTGTACGAACCTTTATTTGAGCACTGATGTACCTGAGCACAACAACGTGACAAGAATAAAGACGAGTCCTTTTGATAATCCTTGCAGCACTAAGAATAGATTAATGTTTCTTTCAATGCATTTATTATTCATGCACTTTAATGCATTTTCATTAAGCAATTAATTTCTTGTTTTTAATTAACACAATCACAACCACTTCGAGCATACGTGTAACGCTTGGTAACCTAGAAACACTTAACGTTTGGTAACCCAATAGCACTACATGCGTTTAAGATGTGTCTAAGGAGTGGGAACGGGTACTTGTGTTAGGTTAGCTAGGTAGTAGATTAGTTAGATATTAAATTTCTCTACCTTTCATTCTTGTTTTAGGTGATTAAACTTATAAAATATAAAATAATAAAAATCATATGCCTCATTCTGGACTAAACCATACGTGACAAAGCTACCACTAGTCCAAGTGGGAAGATAGCAAATTGCGATCAAGACATAATGATCTAGATGCCACAGCTAGTCCCATCCATGGAATTCGACTAGATTGTATGTGAATGCTTGTGCTTCATATGGTTGGGTGTAGGGGTACCTTGTTGCTCATCATTTGCGTTGTTGCTAGGGATGGTGCTAGTGATATAGATTAGTTATATCACAAATGATTGCTGTAAAAGTATTAACGATTTATCTTTAAAAAACATTAATATTTTAAGTCACAAACATTATTAGACAAAATCATGTCTTCTTCACATAGGACCAAGACTACATCACATGATGAAAGTACTCACATGAGAAATGATAGGATCTATACTGAAAAAATTGGAGTGAACAACCTTAAGCAAGGGTTTCCTATGCTTATTTAGACCCTTATTACACTTAATGGCTACATTCAATTCATGTAGACAATCCCAGAGGAGATGGAGTAAGTCCTAGATCAAGGAGGGTCTCAAGGCCTAGGACTTCCTCTAAACCTAAACAAGATAAATCAAGGGACCATGGGAAGAACTATAGGAGCCATGGAATTTCTCCTAGTTCCTCATCTTCCTCTTCCTCTTCAACATCTATTTCTAATGAAGATGAATGTAGGTATAGAGATAGAGCTCCAGTAGGGGATCAAGACAAAGATAGAAATTGAACCCAAGGGAAAAATGAAAGACATCACAATGATCATAGACAAGATCCTCACAATCAAAAAAATAGAAATAGAAATTTTCATCACATCATGTCTAATGACAATGAACCCTTGTTAGCCACTAAGATCTTGATGCAGATCATGAAGGCAGTTAAGATACCTCCCAGGCATTGCAAGGAAAGTCAGCTACACAGGCTTGATATGAATAATATCCCTAAGTTCACGAGAGGCTATGATTTTGATGCACAACATCATATACAAGCATTCCATGATGCCTATGCTGTATACAACATTGAAAGTGGGTGGCAAAAGCTTAAGCTCTTTCCTAGGATACTAATCGACAAAGCTGAAAGTCGGTATAGATCGTTGGAACCAAGTTCCATTCACTAGTGGTCCACAATGCTAGAACTTTTCAACAAAAAATACCAAACCTATGAGTGAGTGTCCAAGCTAAGAAAAAAAATCCAAGAGTGGAAGGAAGAAAATCATGAACCCTTGGAAGTGGTCTTGGATAAATACTATTCGCTACTACATAGATGTGTTGGCCATGATTTCTCTTAAAAAGAGCAATTTTTCCACATCACAAATGGGCTTTGTAATGAAACAAGAGAGACCTTGGGATGTATGCTCAAGATTGACTATATGAATTAAAAGCCCATCAGATACTAAGGCTAATCAGGTAAATGGCAAAAGAAGAAGGAGAGCTATGTAGACGAGAGAATGTAGAGGAAGATAACTAAGACCCAACTCTGCAAAAGAAAAGCGTCCATATCTATGTTAAGGAAAAAGAGGCAACTTTTGATGAGGTGATTTTACAATGGACCTTGCCAATACTACATTCTATCATTGAGATTAAAGAAAAGTTGGATAAGATGTTGGAATTGATGAATGAGAAAGTTAAAACTTGCAAAGAAATCATAGAGGAGAGAATAACACAAAACGAATCAAGTGATCATAATAAAAGAAGGAAAAAGAACCAAGAAATATCTAGGAACACTTTTCAACAAGAAGGGAAAATGACCATAGAAGAAGAGGCTATAGACTCAACCATCGAAGAGGATGGTGGATGTGACATTTGCCTATATGACCATCCAAAGGGCCATTACCCGATCTTGTTGCATCTACATGAGTATTGGGCAAGTGCATTAAATTTGAAGTTTATATAGAAAGACATGCCTAGGATATTTCGTTTTCCACGTGGTAATTGTAGATAGCCTCAAAACCAACCATACTATCCTAGGGGGACTTATTACCAGCCTTAGCACTGTGATCAACTACAGTGGCAAAACCATATAGATATTATTACCAGCCAAATCACCACTACCCTTACTACTAGCCAAATCCATATAGATATTATGTTCAACAATATGTTTTCCCAACTAATTCTACTTCTTCTACCTCAAATCACTACTACCACTCTCCTGAATATCATCATCTCACAACATCTTATATGAGATCACCACCTCACACCTCTCACCCTGCATCATATCCTCAATATCCTCATACTCCATTAATTGATATGCCATTGCCAACAACACAAGAAAGTTTAGCATCCCCACATCAACAAATGAATGCCAATTGTGCTACAAATGTGCATAGACATGCTAATACTAGTAGGTTCCCACAGCAAACACAAAAACGTCCTTTCTTTAGGAAGGATCGTAGATGGATGCATAACACTCATGAGCCTACCACACCATCTGAACTGGCATAATGCCAACCTAGTTGATGAGACGTGATTCGCATGAGCCGCGATATCATGTACTGCGATATCGCGGTCATTGCGATATCGCATCGTCCCCTGCGATGTCGCATACACGATATCGCGGTCCGTCGCCAAATCTATAAATAAGAGGTGGCACTCCCCTTATTTTCCATCCTAGGCTTAAATTAGGAAAACTTTGGCATTTTGATCACTCCAAAGATAGAATATTTTCCATGTGCCCGCAGTAGGAGTCCCCAAGTGAACGGATCTTTATTTGAGCAGCTTTGTACCTGAACGCAAGTTGTGTACAGCAATAAAGACGAGCTTTGTGGATAAACCTTGTAGTGCATGGAATAGGATTTATTACATGTTATTTCCTACCTGTTATTTATTACTTACATTAGTGTGGCATGAGTACGACTTGATTACGAGCATTGACGAATGTATACGGCTAATCAAGGAATCGGCTGCTCATCGCGATTAGTCTCTCTGACCCTCAACTCCTAGAACACGGGATGAGTACGACTTGATTACGAGCATCTACGAATGTGTACAGCTAGTCAAGGAATCAGTTGCTCATCATGTTTAGGCTAGTTAAGTGCCTCAGTACGAGCACTTCGAGCACGTGCGTTACGTGTGGTGATCCCAGTAACGATTAGAATTTGGTAGCCACAGTTGCATAGTTCAGGGTGTGTATGGTAAGTGGGAATGGATGCTGACGTTAGTTAACTTAGACTTAGTCCTTAGTTAGAGTTAGTTAGCTTTCTCAACCCTTCACCTCGATAGCATAGGAGAAAAACACATAAAAGATATAAAAATCATATACCTCAAACTTACTTAACCATACACCATGACAAACACAAGTAAGTCTGGGAAGACAACAAATGATTAACCCCAAGTGTTCCATGGGGCGTGTAGGCATTTAGTCAGCAGAGTTCGATCGGATCGCGCGTGCTATGCTCGTTTCGTATGGTTGACTGTAGGGGTACCTCACCACTCATCATTGGCGCCGTTGCCAGGGACTAAGTGTTTGTGCACCATATAGAACATAAGGATATCACTCACATCGTTGTGAGCCGTAACAAACCTTTGGGTTAATCAAGATAAAAAATTTATATAACGATGAATTAGCACACCAATAAAAATCTCTTCTTCTCATAAGAGCAACTCACCACCTAAGGACCATACACAAGACAATCGACAACATAAAACACATAACCAAAATCAGCCAAGTCCTAAACAATATAAGATGACATATACTCATCCCAATGAGTATATCCCTAATTTTACTTTTATTCTCCATTAAGACGAACAACTGCGATGGAGAGATTTGCAAGGTAACATTGTGTTACCCCTAGACCGATCGATCTCTCACATGCTTTTCTGTGCCTTGGCACAGATTGACATGCAAGAACTATATGCTGAATACTTTGCGAAAGATTTTGACATGAGGGATTATTATCCCATAGATGCCCAACGTAGGAGGGACTTATGACATGAGAGTCAACATGCACTGTTGAAGGGCAAGGTCCTACACGTCCATAGCGAAATAGGAGATGAGAAACCCCTTATCACGGGTTCTTTAACAAATGATGTTCCCCCTCCTAACGATGGTGAGGAGGTTGGGTATCAGAACCTATAATCAATTATACATATCCCTAGTTCTGAGGCCCGTGAACACCAACTGTTCATAGAGGGAACAACCGCTCATGCTAAGGACAGGCACTTTGATCGTCACCATGATTGAGGCTGTAGCAGCCGAAGAGAAGGCAAGAAACATCGTCATGGCGATGGTTCCCCTTCTTCTNTGATTGAGGCTGTAGTAGCCGAAGAGAAGGCAAGAAACATCGTCATGGCGATGGTTCCCCTTCTTCTTCTCCTTCATCCCATTACTCACCCTCTCCTTCCACATTTGGGCATAGCCATCATGAACATAAAGGTGAGGATAAAAGTAAGAAGGACAAAAGACTTCGACGGGAAAGTCGAGAGAGAGGACAAGGGCAAGGACGTAGGGCGATTAGGGAACAACACAAACATCACAAGCGTCATGAAAGAGATGATCATGATGAGTCCCTACTTGCAACCTGAAGTATGCTTGACATCACAGAGGCAGTTAGGATTCCCACAAGGCATTTAAAGGATAGTTGGATCAAACGATTAGACATGAACAACATCCCACAATTTGAAGGGGGATACAATGCAGATCCACAAAATCATTTACAGGCATTCCACAATGCCTGTGCCTTGCAGAATATAGAAAATGAGTGCAAAAACTTAAGTTGTTCCCAAGGACACTCACCAAGGAAGCAGAGAGCTGGTACTGGTCCTTAGAATCGAAAACCATCAGGAGGTGGAGTACGATGCTAGAACTATTCAACGAAAAGTATCAAATGTACTCCAGAGTGTCCAATTTGCGTAAGTAGATCCAAGGCTGGAAACAAGGTACATATGAACCCTTGGATGCTACCATGGCCCACTACTACATATTGTTACATTGTTGCCCGGGCCATGGGTACGCTCAGCGAGATCAACTGCGCCACATCGTGGATGGGCTAAGGCATGAAACTAGAAGAACCCTTGGAACTTACGCCCAAGGGAGACTCTCACAACTTAGAGCCCATAAAGTACATCGCTTGTTGGAACAAGTAGCAAAAGAAGAAGGTGAGCTACGCAAAAGGGAAAGTGCGGAAGAGTATAACTGTGATCCCTCTCTTCGAAAGAAGGGAGTGAAATTTTTGATGAAGAGGATGAGTCACCAATCAAAGAGTTGGTGAATCGAAAAACTTTGCCGATCCAAAAATTAACAACAGAAATAGCGGCTAAGGCAGATAACGTATGGAGTTCCTTAGACTCTAAAATTGAAACTGTCTTAAAAATTGTAGAAGAGTCTAAGGTAGAAAAAAGTAGTGACAAAGGTAAGAAAAAGGGGAGAGATTTAAGCCCTGCACATAACAAGGGTAAGGGGAAAATCACTAACTCCGATGTGGCTTTGGACTCTGACATAGATGATGACAGTGGATGTGAGATTTGCCACTATGACCATCCTAAGGGATGTTGTCCAATTATCTCACATTTACAGGAGTCTGAGGTGTATCCGCTTAATCCAAAACTCAACCAACAGCAAACACCTCGAAGGTTACTGATGAGTGGCGAGGTACCCCTACACTCCACCATA
>MNCI01008511.1:6206-62105 GCA_015680685.1 Gnetum montanum
ATTAGTGTTTAGTAATCCTAGTAGTGTTGCACTAGTTCAAGATGTGTATGGAAAGTGAGAAGGGATACTGGTGTTAGGATCAGTTAGAGCCTAGTTAATAAGTAGTCAAATTAAATTAGTTACTTAGTTATCTCTCTCCTCCCTTATTAGCAACAAGACATAAAAACAAAGAAAGGTATAAAAATCATATGCCTCAAGTTTACTTAGCCATACAGTTGTGACATACAAGTAAGCTTGGGAAGACAATGACTGATCAATCCATTCTTGTTCCACAAAGGTGCATAAGCACTTAGTCCTTAGAATTCGACCAGATCATGTGTGGATGCTCGTATTCGTATGGTTGAGCATAGGGATACCTCACCGCTCATTAGTGTCCATTGATTTCCATGAAGTGCTTAGCCCAATGAAAAAAATATTATTTCTTCTTATGATCCTAATCTTATGGCATTTCCTGAGTGAGAAGATAAGTTAGGATGCCATCATACCATTTTGGTTCTGCAGGCATCTATTCATTTATTGCACCAACAAAGAGGATTTCATCAAGAAATTAGTCAAAGAGTAGGCTCTCCATCGCAATGAAGATAAGTGATCAATAGTCACATTCTTAGTTCCATTTTGATCTATCATTGTGAGATCAAATTCTTGCAAGATCACTAGCCACTGTATGACACAGGGGCTCACCATTAACTTATTCATGAGGAAGCGAATGGCACTATAATCAATATGTGCAAACACTTTATATCCAAGCACATAGTGCCTAAATGTTTTTAGAGCATACACCACCACCATCAGTTCTTTTTCCATGGTGGTGTCATTTAGTTGCATACCAACAATGCTTTGACTTGCACAATGGATGTAATATGGATGTTTCTTATCATCCAACTGTGTAAGCATGGCTCCCAAAGCATAATTAGATGCATCTATCATGATATGGAATGGTCTAGACCAGTCAGGTGCTCATAGAATTGGAGTCTCTATGAGCTTCTGCTTGAGGCTTTAAAATGCATTTTCACATTTCTTGGTCTACATGAATGGAGCACCTTTATTTGTTTGCTCAACCAATAGTTTCACGATCATAGAGAAATTCTCTATGAATTACCAGTAGTAACCAATGTGTCCAAGGAATGACTGAACATCTTTGATAGTTTCTGCTTGATGAGTGATTCCTTGGATGATCCTTATCTTTTCAATACCTAACTCAATCCCTTCCTACAAAATTTGATGTCCCAATACCATGCCTTCTTGGACCATGAGATAGCTCTTTTGCCAATTGAGCCATAGATTTCTTTTCGCACATGTTTTTTATACTTGCTTAAGACAATCCAAGGCTTACTTGAAGGTAGCACCATAAATGGAAAAGTCATCCATGAAGACTTCCACTCCATTACCTATTTGCTACAAAAAGATGCTTAAGACCGGACGTTGGAAAGTGATAGGAACATTACATAGATCAAAAGGCATTTTGCAATATGCAAAGGTCCCCAAGGGACTTTTGAATGTTGTTTTGGTCTGATCTTCTAGTGCAATCTAGATTTGGTTATAGCCACTATAACCATCAAACACCTGATTAATGAATGACAACAGAAAATGATCTTTGAATGTTTCCATGTTTAACATCCTGAAGTCATTACAAACCTACCATTTGTCTCCTCTCTTTAACACTATGATGAGTGGACTAACCCACTTACTATCTGCAATGGGGTAGATGAACCCTACCTTAAGGAGTTTCTTAATCTCCTCTTTGACAATTTACTTCAATTTTAGGTTCAACTACCATTATGGTTACCTTGGCTTCATAGACAAATTAGTATAAATGCAATGCTAGAATATTCATGGATCAATTCTAGTAAGTTCAAGATATGACCAAGCAAAGGTTGTTGGCCATTTGTTGATCACTTTAAATAGTCTTGCTTTCTATTCAAGAGCAAGTTTGGCATTAAGTATGACCAACTTGCCATTTTGCAAGAATGCATATTCCAAACTGGTGGGTAGAGTTTTCAAATCTAGGGGCTCTTATTTGAAATTTCTAGGGATCTCCAACTCTCCCCAATTTGTATCAACATTTTCATCATCAAAGAGTTGATGATGAACTTGCTCTATTTCATCCATGCCTACAACATAAGTGCATGTCAAGCTCTCAGTAGGTTCCATGCACATTGTGTTGCTATCAGAATCAGTGATTAGCCACTGGGTGCCATCTTGTTTGGTAGCTACTACATATAGACACCTTTGAATATCTACTTCATGGGCATGCTTCCTGCATGCAAAAATAGGCGCTCATTTCATAGACCATAGTTTCTACATGCAATTGCACCCTATATCACTATACACAATGCATGGAACTTGTGTCTTCTTAATCTTTCCAAATGCATTTTCCTTAGATATCTCTAGGGAAAGATCTTTGATGCCCATTCTTGCATCAATAATGCTAGCCATGTCCTTTCCATAATGATTGGGAAGTCCCCTTTACAGTTCTCAACCTTGATTACTAGGAAATCAGTGAGATAAAACCACCCATAGACAATGGTCATAATGTCTTCAACCAGTCCCAATGAAATAGTGATGGACTAGTCTACCAATTCCAATATGATATTTCTCTTCTTGAGAGATAGTAAGTCCCAAGCAACATACATCTCATGAGAAATTAAGTTCACACCGAAAGCTGAATCAAGAAGAGCTTTACATGGTTCATTCCCAAGAATCTATAAATATATAAGGGGACTCCTAGGATTAACTAAATTCCTAGGAAGGTTGCTAGCCTAGATCCAACCAAATATAGAATGAGTGAGCATAGCAGTGTGGATTTTGGGCAGCATTTGGTTTGAAGGGGACACAATGGAATTATTTGTAGAGGATGAGGTAGGAGTAGGATGATCAGCCACCTAAGACTATGAGGGCTTAGTAGGGCTATTGGTTTGGAAGAATGGTCTTTTAGAAACATGAGGTTCTAAACCCCTTAGTTGATAAACCAATTGTATATTGATGGCCCTAGTAGCATTACATTGCTATTACTAGGTTAGAAGTTCACCTTGCATGGATGGAGCAAGTGGTAGCTATGTTGAAGGTGGAGGAACATGTGCAGAAATAAGACAAGGATAAGGATAAAATATGACATCCCTTCTGGAATGTGGAGAATGAGCTTTTTAGTATTCAAAAGGGTGGTAGTGATATTAGAAAGGAGAAACATGACTGGAAGAGTCATGTGGAGATAGGGGTTGCTAAACGTAATACCCATATGGATTTGGTTGCCTGTAAGGGTACTATTGCCTTGGTGGTGGCATCCTCCATGATTTTGGTTGATGCCATTATTGATATTTCTTGTACAGTTGCAGTGGAGTTCCACTTGGATAATATTGTTTTTTTTTATGAAACATCTTGGGATTACCTTGAGGATAAGGCAACCTTCTAGGTGTTTGCCTTTTGGTTAGTCATGGATTTAGAGCATACACCCCAAACTTTTGTAAGTATGACATGATGGGGCAACATCCTTTAGGATATCCATATTGGCTAATGTCACATCCACCATCATTGTCTAATTCAATTTCTACAACTTCATGTACTATAGCAATCTTGCCCTTACCTCATTGATAGGCATGTTTAGTTTCTTTTCACCTATTTCGATTACGATCACTACTTTGCTCTCATGATTCTTCTGTGATTTTTAGAGTAGTTTAGAATTTTTTATCCAACAAATCCCATACTTTATCCACCTTAGCTAAAATTTCAAACATAGATTTTTAAATCGGTAAGGTATTTCTGTTTACCACCTCTTCTCAAGTGGCGATTTTTCCTCACTGTTACAAAATCAAACCTCCCTCTTTTTGATGGAAGGATCCCTATTGTATTCCTCTGCACTTTCATGTTTCTTCAACTCTCCTTCTTCTTTTTCTACCTACTCAATTAGCCTTTGGATCTTATGGGTTGTAAGTTCGAATAATGTTCCTTAGGCATAGACCCCAAGAGTTCTCCTCATTTCTAATCTAAGTCCATCTATGATATGGCAAAGTTCCCACTAAGAATAACCATGTCCAAGGCATCGATGTATGAGAGAATAGTATCTACCCATGATAGCATCCAAGGGTTCATAATTTTGTTACTTCCATCCTTGGATCTACCTTCTCAAATTAGACACTCTAGAGTACATTTAACACTTATGATTAAATAGCTCTAGGATTGTACCCCACCTACGAATGCATTCTGGCTCCAAGGATTGGTACCAACTTTCTGCTTCCTTAATGAGAATCCTAGGAAATAGCTTTAGTTTCTACCAATTTTTTTCAATATTTTGAAAGGCATAGATATTGTGAAAAGCTTGAAGATGTGTTTGTGGATTAGAGTTATATCATCTAGGAATATTGTTCATATCAAGTCATCTAATCTGACTATCTTTCACATGCCTAGTTGGAATTTTTATGGCCTCTACAATAATTAGCATGCTTTGAGTTGCCAACAAAAGCTCATCATCATCATTATTTTGATGATGTTGATGATGTCCTCTACCACTCCTTTGTTCATGGTGGACCTAGCGATCATCATTATTACCCCACTATTCACCTCCATTATAGTTTCTCTTTCTGCAATGTTTGTCAGAACTAGAAGAGCATGAAAAAGATGTAGATGAAGAGGGTGAAGAGGAAGGAGGACTACCATCATCATGGTATCTCCTAGATCCTCTTCAATTATTATAGCCACATTCATCAATTTTCTTATCCTCTTGACACTTATCCAAGTCCCTGCCTTGACTACTATTTTTACTTGAACATGGATTGTTGATAGTGGACTGTAGATTCAGGGCTGCACCCCCATCACCAATAACAAGGTGTGGAGAATCTTCAGGTTGAGAGCCCCCAGAGGGAGGATCCTCATTGTCATTTTGGTTAAGTAGTAATAAGGGATTGGTGAACTATTTTCCTTTCATAAACTCATAGTGCTTCTCCTAGTGTCGATCTCTCCTACATTCTATTTCAGTAGGATGGTAGTCTCGATAGCTATAATCATTCACAACGTACTCCTCTTGAAGATCTTGGATGCCCAACCATCCCAGGCACAAATTGATCAAGAGGCATTACAATGTTACTTTTCATATCTTGCCATCACATTTGTTCATCCTAATGCAAGATGAAGGTGAAGTCAAGTACATACTCATCTAGATGAGTATACACCATCTTACATTCTTGAGGGATCAACAATTTAGTATCATTACACCTTTCAGAAGAAGATATTTTGTAATACAAATAAGATATTAGTGTGCTTATGTGATTATATTTATTGTGAGAATGAATTTGACCTTAGGATTCATCCAATGATGTTAATGATGTTCACTAAACCTACATAGCACATGTTTCAAACAAAAAGAGTCCCTAACAATGAAACTAATGATGAGTGGTTGAGGTACCCCTATGCTCAACCATACGAATCATGAAGCATTCATGTGTGATCTAGTCAAATTTGGCAGACTCTATGTATTCTGGTATACTAGTCTCTTAGGAAGTGAACTTTACCCTAACAGTCATTCATTGTCTTCCCAATTACACTTGTGATGTACAAAGGTATGCTTAAGTGTAATCGAGGCATCTAATTTTTATTATTTTCTGTTTTATGTTTCTAGTGCTTAAAATAGAGAAATGAAGTAATTTAATAACTAATTTAATTTAACTAGTCAACTAATCTCTAACTAGTCCTAACATAAGCATCCAATCCCACTTTCTATACACATCCTGAACCCACGTATTCATTCTTGGGATTACCAAGCATTTATGCTATTGAGCAAACCAAGTAATAACGCTACTAGGATTACCAAGCGGATACATGTTTACACTCAATGCAATTGTGCTTATTTGTTTAATCTATTTAGCTTAATTAATTAACTAATTTGTTAAAATATAATTTAGCTTAATCAATTACATAATTAATGAAAATAGTAAATGCATAGATAAATCATTAATCTGTTCCAAGTGCTACAAGGTTTGATCAAAAAGCTCATCTTTATTGTCATTCACACTAGTGTGTTCAAGTACAGCAATGCTCAAATAAAGATCCATATACTTTCTAAATCCTACTACAAGCACATAGAGAAATATTCTAACTCTCAAATGACAAAACTGTAAGAGCTCTACTACAACTATGACTTGAATCCCCCATAAACATAGCTAGTGAGTGCATATTTATAGAATTTATTGTGGAGTTACGTCAATGGAGCCCCATAGATGTAGCAAATGCTACATTGACACAACCCCATCAATGGGGCAACATCACATAAATGGGATTGCATTGACAAGGGCTCATTGATGAGGCCACATCAATGGGGGCCCATTGATGTGATACAATGACAATTCATCATTAGGTGATGGTTTTATAGTAGGTAGTGGTAAAACTTCTAGTTGTTTCACATGTATATAAGTCTTTAGTAGATTCATTTCCTTCATAATTGAGTAAAATTTTGTTGGCATTCCCTAGAACTAGATAAAGTAACTTTATTCATCTCTAAGGTAATAGTATATCATGAAGAACTACAATGAGGACTATATAAAGTACATTTTAGTTCAGCAATCAAAGAGGATGATAGTGTAGCAAATGATTTAGGAACTTGATATTGGACTTCAGCTAAGATAATAGTAGGAAAAGATGGATGTTTAGTAATATGTTGAAGAACATCAATAATAACAATATTAGGTGATGGTTTTGTAGTAGGTAGTGGTAAAACTTCTAGTTATTTCTTATGCATAAAAATTTTTAGTAAAACCATTCTCTTCATAATTTCTTAAACTCTTCTTGATATGCAACAACTTCACATTTCGTAGAACTTAACTTCAATTAATATTCTTTAGCAGACTAACTTGGTACGTGTATCTATTCATTTGCTTTCTAAATATTTGTTTACAATGCTTGATGCTTGCTAACAAGTTTCTAGTTGATGTTACAAAGATCTTTTACCTATTCCTTGAGTTGAGAATATTTGTTCTTAAGTTCTCCAACCTCTTGTTGACACTTGTCTTTTATCTTTGCAATTTCTTTAGTTGTATTAGTAGACTAAGCTTTCTATTCTTGTTCTTGATCTAGTAGCTAGAATGTGGGCCTGATGTATCCTTTGTATTGTTCCACTATTTCAAAAAAAAATATAAAATTCTTTCTTCATATTATCATATTTACTTATTTGTATGTGAAGCACTTTATTCCAATCTTCCCTTTCTTTATCAATAATTGACAATCTCATCATTGCACCTAAAATTTCATCATCTTTGTAATCCTCAACTTGGCAAAATGCTACATAGTGAATCATGGACTCCACATACAAATACACCCCTACTCTTACAAGCTCATGGTCATTCAAAATATACTAGTCTTTAGAGTCCAACCAATATTTTAATCCTTTCTTAATCATAGCATCTACATCCATGCTTCATTTCTTAACCAATTCATGAGCGGTGGAGCAATCCAACACCCAACCATATAAGCCACAAGCATTCATGCACAACCAGATTGTAATCAATGGATGAAGCAATTTAATTATGCTAGCAATTGATTTAAGTTTGATACTATTGTCTTCCCACGTGGAGCTAGTAAAGTCTATGTGTATGGTTTAGCTCACCATGAGGTATATGATATCTAATGTTGTTTGGTCATTTTTTCTCCTTAAAAACATGGTGAAATGAAAATAACTTCTAAGTCTAAGTAAAATAATAAACAAATCTATTCTATCGTATAGCGACGGATTTATGTTCATGATTTTCCATACATGTCTTGGGCTTATGTAATCATTATTTAGATTACCAAGTACTTTGCTACTAGGTGAACCAAGTGATAATACTACTAGGTTACCAAATGATCACACTTTACACTCAAAATCAATCATATCCATTCTACATACTATCAATAGTAAAAGTAAAGTGAATGCAAGAGTAAAACATTAACTAGAAAAGTAGTAGTCAATAGTCTAAGTAAAAATGGTAAATATTTTTCTAAGTAAAGCAGTAAACTAGGAGAATGCTACAATGGTATGAACTAGCTCGATCTTTATTGTTAGTCACACTTACACCCAAGTACCAGATGTTTGAATAAATTCTTCATTCACTAAGTCACACAACACTTTAGGCACTCATACTTCTAAGTGCTTAAGACCATATTCATGAAATAATACTGATAGAGTTTGGCTACTATGAAATGAAACTTATGTGGATCTGTGTGTCTAAGTGCTATATTTATAGGTTGGTACACATCCCACGATATCATTTATACAATGATATAGCTTATGCTACGATATCAAATCTATGACATCGTAAATACAATATCATAGTTACAATATCATTGTTGATAGAAATTAACTTTATCATACCCCCACAATTGACTGAAAACTCATCCTCAAGTTAAAACAAAGTGAGGATAGAGGGCCTTACAAAATTAAAAGGTAGATTTTCATGAAAGACTAACTATATACATGAAACTAAATTCCACAGTGGTGTTTTACAAAAATTGAAACAATTTATGACAAGAAAAACTAAACAAAAATAAAAGAAATTGATGAAGCTTGATGTAGCCTAAGTAATGCTTAGTGGTGGTGGCTCCTCCATTAGTTCTTTCTTCTTGTCATCAAGCTTCTAAAATTTGTATGTATTAAGTAGTACTAGAAGCTTCTCTTCTTTCATTTTGGGGTCATGTACCATCCATGCTTATTTTACAATATGTGATGGAGCTGGTACATCCCATAAACATGGTAGCTGTGGAAATATCTTATTGGCCTTGATGTACCATGCCACGAACTACCTACTCTCTTCTTCAAATGCCCTAGCCATCTTGCATAACTCTTGATAATCACTCTGGTAGCCAAGTTTTCTACAACATCTTTTTTCACTTGGTAGCTAGACTTAACTACTTCTAACTCATTGTTTACTACATGAAGTTTTTGTAGAGCATCTTTTTGATCTACGAACTCAGTTTTGTAAAATGTGTATGTGGTTGCTACTTGTTGTTCAAGCTCATTTTTGGGCCTGCCCACTATCAACATGGCCAGGTTAGCATAATGAAGGTTAGCTAATCCCATGTATTCTTTCAAATCTTTTATCTACATGTCTTTATTTTTTATCTCCACTTGGTGGACATAAGCATAACTATCCAAGATGGGTTACCAGTCTAGATTTTGTGCTAATATGGAATTGATCTAGGCTTTTTCCATCTAGATTTTCTTCTCATTGATTTGTTTATACATGCCCACCTGATTAAGAAAATGTTCTTTGAGCTTTTTATGCTTCTTTGCCTCATTCTACCACATGCTTATATCAATAGTTAATTTCTAATTGATTGTGCATACATTTTCCATTAAGAGAGTTCTATTTTCTCTTACTAAGTGGCTCATATCTTGGTTGACTCTCATCAATTGTTCTCTTAATTGATAGATGCTCTCATCAAGGATGTTTTTCTACTTTTCTACATTAGTCAACCTGGTATTATCTGCAACGAGTTGCTTATTTTCTTCGTGTACTATGATGACTACCTTAGCATGTGCATATGCCTATGCTTCTACTACTAAGTCATTCCATACTACTTTTTCCTTCTCATTTTCTATCTCCTTATTTTGCTCCATTAGGTGATTGATCTATTCTATTCTAGACTACTCTAGTTGGTCAGGTGCAACATATTGTGTAGGATCACTACATTCAACCCTCAAGGTTGCAAACTCTTCCTGTAGCATGAGAATTTTATTTTCTACATGCTCTACCCTACTTTTTACCATGAACAACTTATCCTTGGTTGCTATTAACTCTAATTGCACTATAGTGACATCACTTGGGATGTCAAGAAGAGTTATCATAACTTGCCCAATCTACAGTAGTCAATCCAGTACATCTTCATCATCGATAGGAGTCATTGAAATACCAACTAGCATTTGAGCATCCCTTGTTCTAGTTAGATCTATTGGTGGCACAATAGATACATTAAATGATTCCTTGATGTGATTCATGCTCACTTCTACCACTCCTACTACATCTTAGTGCTACATAACTAGCACTGTAGCTCCTTCTCTAGTTTCAACCACCACTCGAAACAATGTCGTGTTCCTAGAAATCTGCTATAACCATTAGTCCTCTCCTCCTAAATGCAATAATATTTATCCACTAATAGGGTCTATGAAAATCATGGGTTGAATGGAACTATCAATGACTCTGTAGAGGTTGGCCTCCTCACACATTCCCCAACTGATGGTCTTTGCAATCTATTTCATATGACTCATTGATGGCCTATAATTCTACAATGGTGGTGGTGGAACTTGTTGCTGCTATTATTCTTACTATTTTTGTTGCTCTTGCTACTGATCAATGAGTCCTACTATTATTGTTTCATAGTAGTTTGTGTGGTTTCCATAGTGTCTGTTTGTTCCTTCACCTAGTCTTTCTTTGATGGGGTTGGCTTGAGCATTTTAGCAAAGAAAGCATATTGAGCCTTCTTGAGGACATCACTGGTGTATCCCAAGATTTCAACATGTTTTCATAGCTTCATAATGAGGCAAGGAAATGGAAGTGTTAGCTTTCCTACCTTCTTTTCCTCAAATTGCCTTTGAATCTCCATAAACTAGAGTTGTGTGAGATTTGTATTATACTTTCCCAATAAGATTGCACTTCCCCTAGCCACATATGTTGATATTACTATTTAATCTTTTTGTTGGAAATAAATGATATGTGCCAATTTAGAAATAGATTCTCTCTTCTGAAGTTACTTCATTGTAATCCTTGTATTCTTTGTCATATTTCCTTTCCAACCACAATTTCCTTATGTTTGTATCTAATCTGGTGGAAAGATGTCCTACTTTTTCCCCTTCATTAAGCACATTAAGGGCTTCAACTATTGCCTTAACTGACTAGGAAATTGAGACTCCCTCAATATTAACTATGACATCTTCCCCTTTGTTGTGCCAAAATTGATAGGTCTCCTCCAAATAGCATTCTCTACTGTTTGAAAGTGTGGGCCATAATGGTGATGCTTGGAGTTGCATCTACACCATTCTTGGAGTAAATTCTATGAATGGACCAAAGTTTAACTCCATGATCACTATAGTCAAGATCGATTTCTCCTAGATGGCTCAAAGATAATATGGTAACAATGTGAGGAGTTATCCTTATGCTTGTGGTTCTTCTACCTCCCCCTGCATTGAATGTTCAATAGCAAGATTTTTTTGATGGATGCTAATAGATTGAGCCTCTAACTTTGCATGTTTTGCTTATGAATCTTATTCTTCTATTTGGTCTCTTCCATGCCCTTTGGATCTTTTACTCACTAGCTATGAGGGTCCTCCTATTGTTCCTCTCTTTAGGGCCATCTGTAATCATCAAGGATTTAGGAATTATTAAAATGTTTACTCCAATATTTAATAATTCCTTTCCTTCTCATACCTTTAATTAGATCAATTCTTAGCTTATTATGATTTTAGAGTTAGAAAAATTTTCAAAAAGGAACTCCTTAGATGTTAATCTCCTTATAACCCGTACAATTATCTATTTTTCTCTTATTTATGGCTTATAATAGTTGGTATGGTTTATTAAGAGGACTATTTAAGTGTTTCTGTCTTCAATGTGATTGATTTTTATGAAAAATTTTCAATTTTCACTTCATACTTACCCTTATAATATCTTCTAAGCATTAGAAAATTCTAACTCCAATTTTAGTGATATCACTCTAAGCACCTCCCACAACTAAGTTGAGAACTCTGGGATCAACAAAGTTCAAGAATCACTAAGTTCAGAAGAAAAAATAGTAAAAACTCTCTACTCTTTAAAAGCTAAGAATGAAAAATTTTCTAAGTCCCCCACAATATATACACTTTTTATAACTATGATATCGGAGATCTGATATTGTAGGTAAAAATTTTCAATTTTTTGTTGATTTTTTCTTGGAAAAAATGAGTTAGTTTGAATATTGGGAAGATATGAAACATGGTTAGAGGATCTTGGTCTATGAATGATGCATATTTTTTGAGGATTTGGCATAGAAAGTGCATAAAGAAGGAATCTCAGGCTATGAAAGTATATGAAGTGCTCATGAGATGGATGAGATGGGTAATGAATCCTTGTTGTATGAATAGACATATGGAATTGCTAAGGAAAATTTTATTATCATTTATGGTTGTTGGAGGGCATAAGATGATGTAGAACTACTTGCCAAGTATAAGATACAATAATTATACAAGTGGGTCCTCCCCAAAGTAGGCTCTAGCCCTTAGTTCTCTTGTATAACCACACCTACAGGTGTTCTTAGGTACTCAAGGAGTTAAATGTAACGCATACCTATCTAACAAAACACACATGTTAGTACCATCAGATTGGAAAAATGTCACTATGCTACAGAAAACCATAAGTTATGATTATTCATATAGTGAGATTAGATGGACTTAGAACTAATTGCAAAAATTGGGACGTGAGGTGTCTTACCATAAGCATAATGAATTCTCATGTTTTATTAGTGGTTAAAGTAATCATTAGCTTTTCTATACAAGATTCAAACCAATTCCAAACCACATTCCATAGACATTACATTATCTCATCTCGTGGAGGTCCAACCATAAGATTACAACTATTGCAAGGAGTATTACCACTTAGCATATTTTCCAAGGGAGAAATTTATTCATTGCATGCTTTTATTTATTTATTTATTTATTCCTAAGAAGCTGCCTACCTTCATGCATGGATAACATGTCTTTATGTTGAACCCCTAGAA
Organism: Gnetum montanum; assembly: GCA_015680685.1. Classification (NCBI taxonomy): domain Eukaryota; kingdom Viridiplantae; phylum Streptophyta; class Gnetopsida; order Gnetales; family Gnetaceae; genus Gnetum; species Gnetum montanum. The sequence continues at coordinate 18,909 of MNCI01008511.1, forward strand.
ATTTATTCTGTGCATGAGCTTTATTTTTATCTATATTAGCTTTATGAGAGGACTACCTTTAGGCATGGATAACATGTCTTTCTAGTGACATGGTAAGGTAGCAATTATTGTATTCTTACTCCCATTTTTCATTAGATCTACAAGGATATAATGCAACCTAAGCAATAGGATAGAACTCACAATAGTAATCCGAGAGAATCCACAGATCCCCTTGACGTCACACCCTTGACATTCCCACTTGGTTCTTCACTTTTTGGTCTAAGAATAATGATCATAAGTTTAGTCTTAGTTTTATGATGGAAATAATCTCATTATGGCCATGGTAAGAAGCTCTTATTAATGGAGTGGATGGATGAATGTTGTGGTTTCACTATGCAAATAATCAATTTCTTATGACTTAATAGCATAGAGAAATATTCACCTTATTAGACTACATCTTGCCTTATTCTTGGTGTGTTTTATTAACAATAAAAAATATGTACAAATAAAATGAAAATAGAGTATGAAAAGGATGAAAAAAATAGTAAAAATGGAAAAATATGTAAAGAATGAAAAATGTCAAAAGAATGAAAAATTACTAAAGAATGGAAAAATGTCAAAGAATTAAGAAATTATTAAGAAATGGAAAAGTATAAAAGAATGAAAAGGTAAAAATTTTAGCAAAGTACCTATGGGTTCATATGGATACCCCCATGACTATTATTAGGATTGGTTAAATGAGAGAGAGAATAGGTGGAAGACAACTAGACAGATTGGGTAGAATCCTTGGAATGTTGATAGTAGAATTTGACTTGTTAGATGTTAGTAAGAATGAGCTTATGTGGATAGGATGGGTGGTAGATATGTAAGGCACCAGATGGATAAGTGGCTTGAATAATGTGCAATCCCTCTCAAAGTGTCTAAAATTTATCTTTTTGGGATAAATGATTAGGACTATAGTAAAGGACCTTATCATCCGGTTGTATAGTAATTGCCTTATCTATGTATCATGCCTAAGTTTGGAGTAATGTTTGTGGACTTCATTACTCGTGAGTGCTATGAGCCTAGTTTCATCTAAAAGCTCTAGGTTCATGAGATGTTCTTTATGGGCTAAGCTTACATCAAGGTCAAGTTAATTAGCAGTAGCTAATCATGGAGTTTTGCCTAGATCATGAGCATTGGTAACTTGCCATAAACTAACTCATATGGTGAGCCTCCGATAGGTAGTTTCTAAGATGTCCTATAGGCCCATAGATCATCATTCAATTTAGTGCTCCAATCCTTTCTAAACCTACTAACTGTGCTAGTAAGTATCCTAGTAATTTCTTAGTTAGTCACTTCGGCTTGAGCATTTGCTTGGGGAAGATATGATGTGGTTAGTTTATGGTTCACCCCAAGTTTTTGCATGATATTTTTAAATGTAGTACCAATGAAGTGAGTCTCATTATCTAATATGAGCATTCTTGGTACTCCAAATCTATTCACCACATGTTGTTGGAAAAATTTAGCAATTATCCTTGTTGTACAATCTTTCACTACTACTACCTCTACCCACTTAGTACAATAATCTACAATCACAATAATCTATGTTCTTCCATTCAACATTGGTTATATGAGCCCCATAAAATTAGTTTTCCATATGTCAAAAGGTTCAAGTTGCTATATCCATTGTTGTGGTGCTTCATATATAGCTATGATTCCTCCGTCTCTTTGGCATCGCTTACAAGATTGTGCAAAAGTATGGGCATCTTTGAACAAGGTAGGCCAAAAGTAGCCTACCATCATTAGTTTGAGAGTCGTTCTATGCCCTGCATAGTGGCCACCACATGGGCCTTCATGGGAATCCAGTAAAACTCTCTATTGGTCACACTCTAGCACATACCATCTAATGAGCCCATTAGCACAAATCTTGTATAGATTGTCATTAAGTTCCATATATATTTTTGCTCTATGAAGATATTATTCCCATTGGTTTTTGCTTCAGTCAATAGGAAGCTTTTGTGTTGATATATAGGTCATATATTCTATGGTCCATGGCTTTTCTATTGAATTTACAACCTTCACTATTTCAGTAAACAAGTTTTCATTACGGAACTAGTTGAATAAATGTCTTGTTTGATCTTGGGCATCCTACTTTAACCTTGATAGATAATTGGCCACCAAATTTTCTATTCCCTTTTTATTGATCATTGTGATGTCAAATTCTTACATAATAATGAGCCATCTTCTCATGCTAGGACTAACCATTAGTTTGTTCATGAGAAATCAAATGACACTATGATCAGTATGGTCATAAATTTGATACTCAAGCACATAATGTTTGAACTTTTTAAGTATGTGCACCATGAACATTAGATCCTTTTCTATTATGTTGCAGTTCAATTGTGCTTTGGTGACACTTTTGTTGGCACAGTGTATATAATAAGGTATCTTATGATCATCTAGTTATGTTAATACTACACTAGTGTGTAATTGGAAGCATCAGTCATGATGTGAAAAGGCTAGACCAATCTAGAGCTGGAAGGATTGGTGTCTCAACTAGTTTTTTCTTTAAAGATTTAAATGCCTTTTTGCATCACTCTATCCATTCAAAGGATGCATCTTTCCTAGTAAGTTTCATGAGCAATTTCTCTATCTTTGAAAAATTCTCTATGAATCTTCAATAATATCCCATGTGGCCTCAAAAATGATCTTATATCTTTTACAATCTATGGCCTTTGAATGATATTCTATATCACTCAAATTTTCGTAAGATCTAAATCAATACCTTTCTAAGAGATTTTATGTCCCAAAACTATACCATCCTAAACCATGAGGTGGCTTTTCTACCAATTAAGCTTGAGATTGGTTTCCACACATCTCTTTAGTACCTACTCCAATCAATCTAGTGCTTTCTTGAAATCAAGCACATATGTTGAAGAATTATCCATGAATACTTCAATGCCATTGCTAATTTGTTTCTAGAAGATATTAAATACTAGTCTTTGGAAGGTGTCTGGCACATTGTAAAGACCAAAGGGCATCTAGTTGTAAGCAAATGTTCTCCATTGATAGGTGAACATTGTTTTCTCCTAATGTTCAAGTGCAATGTGGATCTAACTGTATCTACTATATCCATCTAGAAAACTATAATATTCTTTTTTTATGATGGTGTCCAAGACTTGATCAACAAACGGTAGAGGGAATTGATCCTTGAAGATAGTAATGTTCAACATTCAAAAATCAATGCACACTTGTCAATTGCCCATCTTCTTTGGAACAATCACTAAGGGACTAATCCATTCACTATTTGCAATAGGGTAAATGAATCCTACCTTTAGTAATTAATGAGCGATGAGGTACCCCTACATCCAACTATACGAATCACAAGCATTCATGCACAATCCATTCAAATTCCATGGGTGGGACTAGTTATGCATATAAATCATTATGCTTTGATTATAGTTCACTATCTTTCCACTTGAATTAGTGGTAGTTTGTCACATATGGTTTAGTTCAAAGTGAGGCATATGATGATTGATGTTGTCTAGCCCTAAGCTACTCCTATTGATAATGAATAGAAAATTGAATTAAGCTAATTAATAGTGAAAAGTAAAATCTAAACTAGCCTACATGTGATGAGTATCCATTCCTAATCATCCACACACACCTTGGACTTTGTGTAACTACCACTAGGATTACCAAGTATATGTCACTAGGCTTACCAAATGATACACTATTCGGTTACCAAGTAATCACACTTAAGCATTCACGATTAGTCATACTCATTCTGCTTAATGACAATAATCGTAAAGAGAAATAAGTGGAAACATTAACTAAGGAAAATAATAAACAATAAAACAATTAAAAGTGATAATAAATCTAAGTGGATGCTACAATGATGAAAGTAATCTCGATCTTTATTTCCAATCATGTAATGTGTCCAAGTATGTCACACTCGAATAAGGATGACGTATAACCATTTAACATCACATTGTGGGCATGCAGTGGAAAACAATAGAGCTTGGAACCAAAAATCTATGAAAAAGCTATCTAAAATCTATCAACCAACTATATCCCAATAGTGCACCCAAGTGTTGTATTTATAGGCTAGTATGGAAGAGATGATATTGGATATTTGACATTGTAATTTGGGAACCGATATCATGTAACTTGGGAACTGATATCATGTATCTAATATTGAGGCTCCGATATTGAAGCTGACAAAATCTTGACTCATCATACCCCCACGGCTGAATGAAAATTCATCCTCAAGTTAAACAAAATGAGAAACAAGTTCTTTACAAAATATTTGGAAGGTATGAAATTATTGACTAACTCAAACCTATAAACAAATTGACTCTTACATGTCACAATGGTGTTTTACAAAAATTTGGACACAAATTTACAAGATATAAAATTGGGGAAGCTCATGTAGTTCCAAGAGGAGGTGGCTCTTCCATCAGTTACTTTTCTTTATCACTAGGCATCTGAAATTTATAGTGGTTAAGTAGCACCTACAACTTTTCTTCCTTCATCATTGGATCATGTACTATCTAGGTAGTTGAACCGATGTGTGTTGGTGCCGATATGTTCCATGGACATGGTAGCTACAAAAACATTTTATTTGCCTTTACATACCAAGCTGCAAACTACTATCATTCCTTCTTCAAGGCCCTAGCCTTTTCTTTCAACTCATGATGATCCATTTGTCTCCTAGCTAGGTTTGAGACTACATATTTCTATCCATGATAGCAAGCCTTGATCACCTCTAGTTCTAAGTTTGCTACATGGAGTTTTTGTAAAGCATCTTTCCTATCCGCAAACTCTTTTTCATATAATGCGTAGGTGTTCGCTACATACTACTCTAATTCATTTCTAGACCAACCTGTTATTAACATGGCAAGATTGACATATCGAAGGTTAGTCAATGTCATGTATTTCTTTAAGTCCTTAATCTACAAGTCTTTATTCTTCACTTCAGCTTGGTGGACCAATGCATAACTATCCAGGATAGGCTAGTAATTAGGATTTTATGCTGACATGGCTCTGATACAAGGTTTTAGCATCTAGATTTCCTTTTCATTGACCTACTTATACATGCAAACCTAGTCCTGGAAGTGCTCCTTCAGCTTCTCATACTTTTTGGCCTCATTTTGCCATGCACTTATTTCAATTGTAGACTTTTAATGAATGGTGTAGACCTCCTCCATCAAGAGGGTTCAATTCCCTCTAGCCAATCTTGTTGACATCATGGTTGACTCTCACCAGTTGTTCTCTCAACTAGCAGATACTTTTTTCTGAGATATTCTTTTTTTTTTCTATAATGGTCAATCATGCATTGTCTATAGCAAGCTATTTATTTTCTTCTTGCATGGTGGTCAATGCCTTCTTATGGGCATAGGATTATGCTTTAGCTATAAAGGCATTCCAAACTACCTTCTCCTTTTCTTACTTGGCAACTTTGTTCTCTTTGATCAATTTGTTCAGCTGCTTTATTCTGAATTAGTCTAGTTGGTCAAGTGTGACAAACTAGGTAGGGTCCCATCTTTCAACTCTCAATGTGGCCAACTCTTGTTGTAAACATTTCACTTCAACTTCTACATGTTCTACCCTAGTCTCAATAATGACCAGCTTTCCTTTGGTGGTAATGAGGTATGATTGTACTAGAGTGACATCACTGGGGATGTTAAACAATGTCATCATTACTTGTCCTATCTGTAGTAATCTATCTAATACATCATCATGGGTTATAGGAGTCATTAAAGTCCCATCAAGCATTTGTGCATCTCTGATCCTAGTTAAATCCACTAGGGGTACAACAGGCACATTGAAAGATTCCTTCATGTAATATGTTATCACCTCTATTGCACCTACCACATCCTGATGCTATATGACCACTACTATGGCACCTTCACCTATTTCAAGCATCACTTGGAAGGATGCAGCACTACCAAGGATTAACAGAAATAGTGGGCTGCATGGCATCATTAATGACTCTAAAGAGGTTTGATTCATCTCTGCTCCCCCAACTAAGTATTTCAAAAATTATTTATAAATGGCTCACTATAGGCCTATAGTCTTATGGCAATGATGGTATAACTTGTATCTCATGACACTATTCAAGCTCTTGTTATGTTTCTTTTTTTGGTTCCACTTCTTTCTCTGGTTCTTATTCCTCACCAAGGTATTTCCTTTGTGTTGTAGGCTTAAGCAATTCAGCAAAGGAAGCATTCTGAGCCTTCCTGGGAACATCATTTATGTAACCTAGGATTCCAATGCATTTACATAACTCTTAAATCAAGCAAGCAAATGGAAGTGTTGGCTTCCCTACCTTATTCTCTTCAAACCGCCTCTGAATTTCTATGCAATATAACTAGGAAAGGTTGGCAATGTATTTGCCCATTAGTATGGCACTTCCCCTAGCTACATATGTTGAGATTCTGTTGAGCCCTTTGGTAGGGAAGAGGTGATATGTGCCTATCTTAAAATAGATCCTCTCTTCTAAAGTTAATTCATTATATGTCTTATCATCCTTGTTATATGCCCACTTCAACCATAACTTTTTGGTCTTAGGATCAAACCTCATGGACAAATGTGCTAACTTAGCCCCCACATTTAGCAAATTTAGAACCTTTGTAATTACTTTAACTGATAAGGAAACAGTGACTCCACCAATGTTAACCATGGTGCCTTCTTCCCTGTTGTGCTAGAATTGGTAGGTCTCACCAAGGTACCATTCACCACTATCTAACAAAATGTGCCATAATGGTGATGCTTAGAGTTGCATCTGAATTGCCTCAGGAGCAAACACCATGAATGGGCCAAAGTTCATTTCCACAATAACCATGATCAATAAGGATTTCTCTTGAATATATTCAAGGCATTCTGGGAACAACATGAGGCATTGCCCTTGCACTAGAGCTTATAGTTCCGTAGCCTCTCCTTGGACCTACTATACCATAACAAGACCTACTATACCATAACAAGAGCCTCTTGATGAATTTTGAATGATTCGACCTCATTCTCTTCATGCTTTGATTACTTTCCTTGTTGGCCTCTACCACCTCTTGGGCATTTGGATGCTCCCTACGAATGTCCTACTTGTCCTCCTCTTTTTGGGGCCATCTACAATCATTCAAGAATTTGGTGTTACTAAAGTATTATCATTTATTATTAATAGGTTTATACCTTACTTATCACCTTAATTTCATTGAGTGCTTTAATTCATATGATTGTAGAGTTACAAAAATTTTCAAAAAGATGCCCAAAAAGTGTTTATCTTCTTTTATGACCCTTCATAGTTGGTTTCCTTTTCCTTATGTATGGCTTATTATGATGATTATGGTTCCTTGGGTTAAAAAATTAAAGTTTCTGGCATTAATATGGTTAATTTTTCATTATAACACTTAAGGTTTTTAACATTCTTACCCTTTTAATACCTTCCAAGTGATAGCAAATTTTGAAAAATCAACCCAAGTTTTGAATGCAAGCACCCATCCCCCCATGAATAAATTGAACACTCTAGGTTCAAATGGGTTCAAATGATAAAGAAATCAAGGTAGTATTAAGTAAGATATTGCAAGTGGAAGTTGATTGTGTAGAGCTCTAATTTGTGAAAGAAAATTTGAAAAACTCCCCTAGCTACAAATGATGAGAGTGGATTTTGAAGCATCATGGAGATCATATTTATAGGTTTTGTAGACCCGATATTAGATATTCAATGTTGTGTTTGACCTGATATTGGGTAATTAATATCGAGATATTCAAATTTGCATGTAATGAGGGTAACCAGCATGGAAAATGAAGCTCTATGATTGGTTGGAAGGTTTCAATTTAGGTCCATAGATCTAGGGTAAGTAAGAAATCATTTTTAGGCACTAGAAGTGTTGGAAGATGAAGTCGTTAACATTAAAAGTCTTGGAAGATGCAAGAAAAGGGGTATTATACCTATGTTGTGGAATAAATCAATTACATGATAAGGGAAACAACTACAAGGTACAGTAATTACACAAGTGGATCCTCCCTAAAGCAGGCTCCAGTTTATAATGTCCTTATGTAACCACATCTAAAAATGTCCGTAGGCACTGAAGGGGTTGAATGCAACACATACCTGTGAAACAAAACACACATGTTAAAACTACTAGGTTGAGAAAATAACTCTATGTTACATAAAACCACAAGTTAGGATTACAAGGATAGTGAAATGAGATGGACTATAGAAAGGATTACATGAAATGGCATGTGAGGAATCTCACCAGAGGAATAATGAATCCTTATGTGTTATTAATGGTTAAGTAATCATTAGCCCTTCTTTGCAAGATTCAAACCAAGTCCAAACCACATTTTAGTGACATCACATGATTTCATCACTTCAACTAACAACCATAAGACTACCATAGTTACAAGAAGTAACATCACTTGACATTTTGTCCAATGGAGGAGCTTATTTATGGCACATTATTTTTTTTTAAGTAATCTTAGGAAGATGCCAACCTTCAGGCATGGGTAACATGTCTTTCTAGTTGGACCCTTAGAAATTTATTGAGTGTCCTTTCATATTACTCTTACTACCATTTTTTGTTAAATCTACAAGAATATAATTACAACTTAAGCAACATGATAGAACATACAAAAGTGGCTAAAGAGAATCCATAAATTCCCTTGATGTCACAACCTTTACATTTCTCCTTGGTTCTTCACTTTTCTATCCAGACACAATGATTATGAATTTGTTTTTAGTTTTGGGTGATAAAAAAGAATATCATTATAACCATGGTAAGAACCTCTTATTAATGGGATGGATGGATGAATGACATGGTCTCACTATCCAAATAATTGGTCCCTCATGACTCAACAACATAGAGAAAACCTCACATCAATGGGCTACATGATCATTTTATTCACAAGCAAGGTTAATTAACAAAGAAAATGGAAAAAAAAAGATGGAAAAAGTTGAAAAGGATAGGAAAAATTGTATCAAGAAATAAGAAAATGATAAAAAATTGTAAAACAAAAAGATTAAAAAACACCTATTAATTCTGAAAGTTAGAATGGGGTGTTTCCCCCATTACTAACTATTTGTCCATGGCAAGAATTAATAAGCGGATAGGCAAGCTTCATGCATGTATAAAACATTGTTAACCTTTCATTTTCAAGCCACTAGGTATCTCTTGGTTTAGTGGCAACTGTGTAGACAAGTTATTGTTCACACACTTGGTTGTTAAATGTATGGTCAATCAGGGTATGAGTTGTGTTAACATTGTGGATATCAAGCCCATGATTGCTCCCTTGATCATGATATGATATGCATGGATTCATTTATCTTTCCACACTACTAGATTCATTCCTTTGGTTGGGTGTTGGAGTAATGATGGATGGTGGTCCTTGCGTAGGATTAGAGGACATTGGTTATGAAAAGGAAGGTGTTACACTAGATTGACATTGTGCTAGTTCTGATGATGTGGTAGGTCCATGAGTGTTGAACTTCTACCTAGGAGCTATCCTAAAGAAAGAACATTTCTAAGTTTGTGGTGGGAACCTACTAGTATCAACATTTCTATGCACATTTGTAGCACAAGTGGCATTCATTTCTTGAAATTGTGGTGCTAAACTTTCCTATGTCACTGGTGGTGCCATGTAATGAGGTAGAGTATGAGAATATTGAAGATAGGATAGATGGTAACAGGTACGAGGTGTTTATCCTTCAATAGATGTCACGGGTTGATGGTTCTTAGGAGAGTGATGGTAGCGATTTGAAGTAGAGGACATAGAACTAGTTGGAGAAATAAGGTGTTGACATAATATCGGTACAAGTTCGAATGGCAGTAAGGATAGGGTTGGTTTGATGGTGGTCTCCCCCATGATTGTGGGTTTTTCCACTACAGTTAATGATAGTGCTAAGGCTAGTAATAAGTCCCCCTAGGATAGTATGATTGGTTGTCGAACTGTCTATAATTACCATGTGGAAAAGGAAATTTCGTGGACACATGCTTTTGTACAAATTTTGGATTTAATGCAAAAGCCCAATACTCATGTAGATGTGACACAACTGTGCAATGGCCCTTTGGGTGGTCATATATGTAGATGTCACATCTGTCATCTTCATTTGTGATTGAGTCTATAGCCTTGCTTTCTTCAACCATGTTTCCTGTTTGTCGATAACTATTCCTAGTTGTTTCTTGGTTCTACTTTCTTCATCTATTATGATCACTTGGTTCATTTTTCGTTACCTTCTCCTTTATAATTTCTATGAAAGTTGTGACTTTTTCATATATCGACTATGACATCCTATCAAAATTTTCTTCCAGTTCATCAATAGACTTGTATATCGACAAGGGTCATTATGGAATCACCTTATCGAGAGATGCCTCTTTCTCCTTACTATAAATGTTGACCTACTTCTTTTAAATATTTGCATGCTAATGATATTTGTTAACATTCTCCCATTTCCATAGCTCTCCTTCTTCTTTCACCACATGCTCAATTAGCTCTCGGATTTGATGGGTTCATAGCTTGTATAATTGACCTAGGGCATACATCTAGAGGATCTCCCTTCTTTCATTATGAAGCCCATCTATGATGTGGAAAAGTTACTCTTCCTTGGAGAAACCATGGCTTGGGCATCTATTCAATAGAGAATAATATCTATCTTAGGCCATGTCCAAGGGTTCACATTATTGTTGTCTCCATCCTTGGATCTATCTTCTTAGGTTGAACACCCTCGCATAGGTTTTGTATTTCTCATTGAAGAGTTCCAACATTATGGACCACTGTTAGATTGAATTTGATTTCAACAATCTATACCATACTATAGCTCTATCAATTAGTATCCTAGGAAATAGCTTAAGCTTGTGCCACATACTTTTAATGTTGTAGAAGGCACAGGCATCTTAGAAGGCTTGTATATGATGTTGTGGATCTGAATTGTAGACTCCAATAATTTTAGGGATATTATTTATATAAAACCTGGGTAGGTGACTTATCCTACAATGCCTATGGGGTATCTTAACTACCTCTGTGATCTATATTAGGCTCTTAATGACCAACAAAGGCTCATCGTCATCAAACATGTTGTGATGAAAATTTCTATTCCTATCCATTTAATTATGACAATTTTATCTATGTTCATTTTGACATCTTTGATTTCTTCCATGGGTTTGATTTTTATTTCATTTTTATTTTGACACCAATGATGAGCTTGGTCTCTATACCAACATTCATCTTCGTCAGAACTAGATGTTAAAGAGGAAGAGGAAGATGAGGAACTAGAAGGATTACCATGGTTGCTATTGTATTCCCTAGGGTCCCTTGATTTATCCTTTTTAGATTACGAGGAGGTCCTAGGCCTTAAGGCCTCCCCTAGTCCAAGACTTACTTCATCTCCTCTAGGATTGTTTACCTTAGGTGAATGTAGTCTTTGAGTGTCATTAGGATGATCATGAACATATGAAACCCTTGCATAAGGTTGGTTACTCCAATTTTCTTCGACATATATCTCATTAGTTCTCTAATGGATATCTCTGCTATACAATGCATTATCAATTTCTTGTGAAAGAGACATTACTTTTAATTAATGATGTGTGTGATTTAATATTTTTTGAAAGATATGCTATTAATGCATTTACAGTCATCATGTATAATATAACTAATCTAGATAACTAGCACCATCCCTGGTAATAGTGCCAATGATGAGCAACGAGGTACCCCTATGTTGAACCATACGAATCACAAGCATTCATGCATGATCTGGTTGAATTTCGTGGATGGGACTAGTTGTGCATCTAAATCATTATGCTTTGATCATAGTTCATTGTCTTCCCACTTGGACTAGTGGTAGTTTGTGAGGTATGGTTTAGTCCAAAGTGAGGCATATGATGATTGATGTTGTCTAGCCCTAAGCTACTCCTAATGATAATTAAGTGATAAATTAATTAAGCTAATTAATCATGGAAAGTAAAATCTAAACTAGCCTACATGTAATGAGTATTTGTACCTAATTGTCCACACACACCTTGGACTTCATGTAACTACTACTAGGATTACCAGGCATACGTCAATAGGCTTACCAAACGTTACAATATTGGGTTACCAAGTAATCACACTTAAGTACTCACAATTAGTTGTACTTATTCCACTTAATGACAGGAATAGTAAAGGGAAATAAGTGGAAACATTAACTAAGGAAAATGGTAAATGATTAAATAATTAAAAGCAATAATAAATCTAAGTGGATGCTACAATGATGAAAGTAATCTTGATCTTTATTTCCAGTCATGTAACATGTCCAAGTACATCACACTATGGGCATGCACTAGGAAATAATAGAACTAGGAATCAAAAATCTATGAAAAAGTTATCTAAAATCTATCAACCAACTATATCCCAACTGTGCACCCAAGTGGTGTATTTATAGGCTAACACAAAAGAGATAATATCATATATCCAACATTGTTTCATGGAACCCGATATTGTGTATCCAATATTAGAGCTGATAAAATCATGACTCATTAGCAATTTTTTCAATTCTTGCTTGACTACTTCTTTTAATTTGGGATTCAACCTCCATTGGGATTAACATTATGGTTTCACTATAGGATCAATATATATTTGATGTTGATAAACTCTCAGGTAAATTTCCATGATCTCACTGTAAGACAATGCAAATGTTGTAGGCCATCTATTAATCACTTCTAGCAACTTCTGCTTCTATTCTTCTTCTAGGTTGATGTTAATTATTACCAACTTCTTGTTATTTAGAAAAGCATATTCTAGTGTTGTTGATAGGACCTTTAATTTTAGCAATTCTAGCTCCATAGTGTTTGTGATCTCCAATTATCCCAAGTCCATATCTTCTTCTTGACTTATGTGTGGGTAGGAATGCCTTTTTTTAACTATTCTAACTTATCAGCTTCTTCAACATAGGCACTAACAATTTGTTTTGCTAGTTCCATGTATTGGTTGGATTGAGTTTCTTCATTTGTAATTAGCCATTGGATACCTTCTTGTTGTGTGGCTGCTGCATACAGACATTTTTGCATACATATTTCTTCTACACATTTATTACATGCCCTAGTATCTTCTCATTTGATAGTCCATATTCTTTGCACAAAATTGCATCCATTATCATTGTATGTGATACATGAAACTTTTTGTCTTTGTATAATATCATCTTTGTCTTCCTTGAAAATCTCCAAAGACAAGTCACAAATCCTAAGCTTAGCATCGACAGTGCTAAGCCAAGCTCTTCCCATGCTAATTAGAAACTCTCTCTTATTTTTATCGACATGGATTACTAGAAAATCTACAAGGTAAGACTAGACATTGATGGTTTTAATCACATCATCCACTTATCCTAGCGAAACTATGATTAACTAGTCTACAAGCTCTAACCAAATGTTACTCTTCTTTAACGATGGTAGATTCTAGGCCTAATAAATATATTGTGAGATTAGGTTTACTCCTAACCTAGAATCAAGTAGAGCCTTGCATGGTTTCTACCCTGCTATTTGAAGGTAAACTAAGGGACTTCCTAGATTAGTTCACTTTTGTGGAAGGGCCCCTAACTTTATCCATCAAGTGATTATTTGAGTAAGCATGATAGTCATGAAATTTAGGTTTGATGAAGATGGAAGCTTATTGTGTTGAAGAGAATTAGATGTATATGGGGTGGAAGTAGATTTGTTCCCCATATGTCAAAGCTTGTTAGGACTCATTCAAAAAAATAGTCATTTTCTAGGTTGTGATTCACATGAGATCACCTCCTATTGCATGTTAACCATCCTTGTTGCACTTTTCTATTATGGTTGGGACAATAATTCCCCCTGCATGACAAGAGGTGTCACTAGTGGTAAATGATTCAGATGTTGGTTTGAAGAACCAGCTATTGATGGATGCATGTACAAGTTTGGATTTGTCCTTGGCAGCATTAGTCTATGGTACTCTGTCACATAGTATTGTGGAGTTTGGACAATAGCATTACCAAGAGAGATTAGACATTGTACAAAATATCCATATGGATCTAGCTATCGATATGAATATTGTTGGTGAGGTGGTGGAATGGCCCATGATTAGGGTTGTTGCCACTGCTAATAGTACTACTCTTGTGGCTATGGAAAAGCTCTGTTGAGATAGTATGTTGGTTAGAAGTTCTACTTGTAGTTACCTTGAGGATAAGGTAACCTTTTGGACATTTGTTTCTTAACAAATCTAGGATTAAGTGCATATGCCTTTGTTTCTTGTAAGTGTGTCATCACGAGACAACATGCCTTGGGATGTTCGTACTAGCATATGGTACATCCTTCCTGTTCTTCGAAACTTGCATTTGAATACTTAGCCACTAAAGCCACTTTACCCTCTCATCCAAAATCTCTCTTCTTTTTCTTGTCCTTTCCTTTTCCAAAGACTTGCTTTGTTCTCTCCTACACAATCTTCAATGCTATTACAAATTTTTCATCAACTGAGTTCCACATTTTGTCTACCTTTACTATGATGTCTATTACAAATTCTAAATTGGTAGAGTCTTCTTTTGAATTACCTACATGCAAAAAACTTGTGCATTCCATTTTCTTATAGATGCATCTCTATTATACTCTTCCATTGATTCTCTCTTTTGTAATTCACTTTCCTCCTTTACCATTTGATTAGTTAATCTTTATATATGATGAGTAAACACCTCTGATAATTGGCCTTGGGCATAAACCCCAAGGGTCTCTCTGGTCTTATTCTATAACTAATCTACAATATGCCTTAGTTGTTCCCATTGTGAGAATCCATGGCCTAAACATCTATGCAATAGTGAGTAATACCTACCCATTGCTACATCAAGGGATTCATGGATCCCTTGCTTTCATCCTTAGATTTTTTTTCTTATATTAGACACCCATGAATAAGTTTATCTCTAGCATGGTACTTCATCTTCTGATCAATTCAAGTTTGAGTGATCCATACTAGCTCTCAACCTCCTTCACAAGTATTCATGGAAATAACTTCAACTTTTGCAAATCACTTTCAATGTTTTGTAGGATGCAGGCATCATGGAATTCTTAGAGGTGGTGTTGTGGATCAACATTATAACCACCCTCAAATATTGGCATGTTCTTCATATCAAGCTGTTTGATACAACTATCCCTCACATGCCTAGTTGGAATATAAATAGGTTTCCTAATGTTGATCATACTTCAAGTAGCCAATAGGGGTGTATCATCATGATTAGGTTTAAGTGCTCTATTGTAGTAATGCCCTTATTTGTGCTCATCTGTTTCTTGGTCTTCTCTCCTATCCCTATGTCTTGGTCATTCATAACCTTCATCTTCCTATTCTGAATGCCACAAGCAATAGTCATGGTGATCATGAGTCCTTCTTTCCTCCCTATCATGGTCTTGGTACTTTAGCCTCCTTCTATCAGAATCCACTAGCAATCATGAGGATGAGGAGGAGGTAGTAGGAGAATGGTGCTAGCTTATCCTCCTTTCATGACTCTGATATTCTTCTCTATAGGATCTAGCAGAAACTCTTAGCCTTGAATCTTACTTATACTTTGAGTTAGTTGCCTTCCTCTTAAGTGTCTCTACTAAGGTGGAATTCAATTAAACTTTGATAGGTTCCTCCAATCAGATGATAGGTTTTTGCGAATGGACTTCATGATTTTGGTGGAGTTACTCAGCGATGAATCCATTACCATCAAGCTCTTCTAAGAAAATAGGAGAGTTGACTTTCTTTCCCTTGTTTTGGAAATGTTTAATTTCCATGGTAGAATCTCTCTTTACTTACTCCTCAGTGAGCTGATAAGGTTGTGCCACGTGTTTTGTCACATGATACCCATGAAGTGCCTTACTTAGATCCATACCCCCTAGAGCTATCTAAAGCATGATGGGTATTGAGTGCTCTGGAGGTAAAAAAATGTTATCTTGAAGATCTCTCCACCTTAGTTGCCTACCTTGGTGAAAGATAACAGTAAACTTGGGATAATAACAATCGTGATGAGCATATGAGATTCTTACTTACATTGGCATACTCCATTCTTCTTCATCACTAATTCTTTCATTGCCTCTTTTTGTCTCCTTAGCAGGTGATGATGTATCCTTTTTTGAGGTCATGTTTTGGTTTAAGGCATTTGGTTAACAATTCTTAATTATTTAGGTTATGAATTTTAACTCTAAATTCTGATACAATGAACTTTATGAAATCAATTACTCTGCATACATTGACTTGTTCCTAGCAATAGTGCCAATGATGAGTGGTGGAGAAATCCAACACCCAACCATACAATTCATAGTCATTCATGCATGATCAAATTGTAATCCATGAATGAGGTGATGTAGTTATGCTAGCAATTGGTTTAATTTTGAGACTGTTATCTTCCCACATGGAGCTAGTGAAGTCTATGTGTATGGTTTAGCTCACCATGAGGTATATGATATCTAATGTTTTTTGACCATTATTTCTCCTAACAAACATGGTGGAATGAAAATAGTTTCTAAGTCTAAGTAAAATAATAAAAGAATCTATTCTATCCTATAGTAATGGATATCCATTTCTAATTTTCCATACACATCCTGGGCTTATGTAATCATTACTAGGATTACCAAGTACTTCGCTATTAGGTGAACTAGGCAATAATGCTATTGGGTTACCATATGATCATAATCTATGCTCAAAATCAGTTGTATCCATTCCACATATTATCAACAACAAAAGTAAAGTTCATGGAAGAGAATAACATTAACTAAAAAAGAAATAGTTAGTAGTCTAAGTGAAAATGATAAACATTATTCTAAGTAAAGTAGTAAACTAGGAGAATGCTGCAATAGTATGAAATATCTCGATCTTTATTGCTGGTTACACTTGCACCCAAGTACAAGATGTTTGAATAAAGACTCTGTTCACTAATTCATACTACACCGTAGGCATTCACACTTCTAAGTGCTTAAAACTAAATTCACGAAATAAAACTAACAAAGTTTGGCTACTATGAAATGAAACTTATGTGGATTTGTGCACCTAAGTGCTATATTTATAGGTTGGCATGCATGCCGCAATATCATTTATATGATGACATAGCTTGTGCTACGATATTGAATCTACCACACCATAGATATGATATCATAGTTATGATATCATTTCCAATTGAAATTGACTTTATCACTAGTTCTTCCTAGAAGCTCTTATTATTATTCCATTCATAAGAGTAAGGAAGTATTATATGAGGCAGATAATTATATGCCTTAATCAACTTGCATGTATTAGTTGATATTAGGTCAACATAGGCCCTCAAGGTAGATGCCTTTTTTGTATTCATAAATTGACTATTTTATGCTAACACCTCCACATCTAGAATAGCTAAGTCTATGATTGACTTAAGATCTACCTTATCAGCATACTTAGAAGAAGTAATAAGAGAGAATTCTTTACTAAGTTGTTCCTTCTTTTTATGAGGAACTATGCTATTCTCCTTTTGGTTGTAGTCTTATGAATAATAGGTATGGCTTTGAGCTTCTTCACAAGGCTTGCACTCAATGTAAAAATGGACATAGTCCACTTAACTATTCTTTATGTGCTCATTCTAGTGCTTGTTGTCATTATGGTTGTGGTTTCTTTTCTAGTTATAATTGAAGTATCATGAATTATGATCTTTTTCCTATTATTTAGATTCATAA
Organism: Gnetum montanum; assembly: GCA_015680685.1. NCBI lineage: Eukaryota > Viridiplantae > Streptophyta > Gnetopsida > Gnetales > Gnetaceae > Gnetum > Gnetum montanum. The sequence goes on from MNCI01008511.1 coordinate 36,524, forward strand.
CCTTTATCTTAGCAAGTAAAACAAGGACTACCAAATTTGTTGTGTGTTGAATAAATAATTCCTTATCACAGAATTTCTTTGCTAATAGTGTTAGTAATACTTCAAACCCAAATTTTCTAATCTAACCTTCATGAAGCTTAGCAAGTGTGCGATGAAAATTGTACACTATAATTCTTGCCCATGTACACTTCAATCTTCACACTTGAACATAGTATAAAATCTTAAGAATACCCAAACAAGCATTTGTGTGATGATCCACATAATCCATCCAATTGTTATAAATATTGCGCATGGATCTTAGAGGATCATTTAATGTATCAACATTAATCCAAACATTTTCTCAACATTCTTGAAGACATGACTTCTATAAGAATCTTGGCACTTAGGCTTCATGATTGATGGCTCATGTATCCATAAATGATAGATAGACATTTTTATCTTAGGCAATAAAAAAATGATTTCTTCATTGATAGGAAGACAAACAAACTTAGCCTGATAAAAGATTTCAATTACATTGTTGCATTAAGTCTTTAGTGACTGATTTAGTTCTTCATTCATCGTTAGTTCTAAAGAAGCAAGTTCAAAATTAGTGTAGCCTCCCATGTTAATCTTTTGTAATTATTCATGCACTTTGAAATTTGCCATTAATTACAAATACTTTGCATTGTATGTGATGGTGCACTTAAGATTAAGCTTGCCTCACACTAGAGTTATCAGTGACATCACTAATGTTCCTTTATCAACAAGAATGTTCATTGTACTTATTTTCTAGATTCATCATGAGATCAGATGGAGTTCTTTAAGGTTTACTTCAAAATAGACTTAGATTAATCTTTGCATGCTTGTTTCACTTAGAAACCCTTGCTCATAATCACATAAATCTTTCTTAAATCGCAAATTGGAAATTTCAATCTTCATATATTCAGCATTTATGGTTTCTTATGCTAGTGTCATGTAATTAATGTTTATGTCAATAACATTCCACAATACAATAATTTATTACAAAGTATCTTTCTATTTTATTTTCTTTATCCTTCTTAATGCAAGATTTCAAAAGTTTGAGTTAAGTTTCAATGTAACTATTTCTTTTAATTATCACAAAGAATTGGTTTAGCATCAGGCAATTGAAGATATTAGGGCTTTGGATGCTTATTTCATTTAGGCTTAGAAAACTAGGGCTTATTCATATATCTTTGACAATGATTATATGGTTGCTAAATTTATCCATAGCTCCTGGTTCCTTGGTGATGAGCGGCAGGGTATCCCTACATCCAACCATATGAATCACAAGCATTATCGCATTATCTAGTCAAATTTTATGGATGGGACTAGCTATGACATATAAATTGTTAAGCATTCATCGCAAGACACTGTCTTCCCACTTCGACTAGCGGTAGCTTTGTCATGTATGGTTTAGTTGAAAGTGAGGCATATGATAATTGATGTTGTTTGGCCTTTAATACTCCTAGTTGTTAACGTGATGAAAGTTGAGAATAGAAATCTAAATCTAAGTAATGACCATAATGTAAATCTACTCTAGCCTAGAGCAATGAGCATATGATGCTAGATTACTATACACACCTTGGGCTCATGTAACCATTACTAGGTTACCAAGCATTATGCCACTAGGCAAATGAAGCTATAACACTACTGGGATTACCAACTAATTACACTTAAACACTTGAAACTAGTCATACTCATTCTGCTTTACTAATGAACAAGTAAAGTAAAATACTTGGAAACGTAAATGATTAAACTAAGAAAATAGTAAAAACTATGATAAGTAAAACAGTAAAACTAAGTGGATGCTGCAATGATCAAAAGCAATCTCGATCTTTATTTCAGGACATGAACTATGCCCAAGTACACTTCACGTAAATAAAGATTCTATACAACTACTTAACACCACACTATGGGCATTCACTCTATTGCTAAAACTAGAAAATGAAACTGTAAGAATCTACCTAAGGATGCAATGAAACTTATATGGATCCATGTGCCCAAGTGTTATATTTATAAGCTGCACACATCCTACGATATTAGATATACAATGACGTAGCTTATGCTACGATATTGGATCTACAACATTGTAGATATAATATTATAGTTACAATATAATTGATGGACAAAATTTGACTTTATCAAATAGATGTGACATCACATCTATGACATCATAGATGCAACGTAGCATTCACAACATCGTCGATGTGACATAACTGAGATGCATTGACAAGGATGCTACAACATAGATGTAATGTAGCATCTATGATATCTTAGCCAACTGATGATTCATCATATCCCCATGATTGACTAAAAACTCATCCTCAAGTTAATAGGATAGGATCAAGCTTTCTTTGCAAAATTGGGAAGGTACAAGACTATTAACTGACTCTAACTATTGATTGACTTTGAGTGCCATAATAGTGTGTACAAAAATGACACAGTTACATGAGAAAACAAAAAAAAAATGAAGTGGCTTGATTTAGTTCATATTTCAAGCAATGGTGGCTCTTCCATTGGCTTCTTCCCTTTGTCGTTAGGCTTCTAGAAAGTTTCTCCTCTTCTGGCCTTGTCTTCTTTTTCCATATGTCCTCTCTATTAAGTATGGCACAAGGACTCCCTCAATTTTAACTATTGCATTGGCCTCTTTATTTTACTAGAATTAGTACATTTCTCCAACATTCCATTCACTACTATTGGTTAATGTGGGCCATAATGGAGACACTTGGAGTTGCATCTTTACAACTTTCAGGTTGTGAAGGTCCTTCTTCTAGTATCCTCTTCATGACCATCTAATATTAATCAAGAGTTTAGGATTACCAAAATATTTTCATCAGTGCTTAATTGTTCATAATCCCTCTTGTACTCTTAGTTAGATCAAGTTCTTATCATCTTATTCTTGCAGAGTTAGAAAAATTTGCAAAAAGAGAATCCCTTAGGTGTTATATTATTTAGTTACTTATGGTCTATTAGGAATATTATCTAAATATTTATGGCCTTAGTTTGATTGATTAACTTTAAGATTCCTATTATCTCTTTGTACTTACCCTTTATAGTATCTTCCAAGTGTTAGGATTTTTCAGCTCAAATTTCCACATTTTTGTTTCCTTATATCACACAATGCACCCAACCCCCACGACTAAGTTTAGCAATCTAGAATTAATAGGATTTAAGAATTTTGGAAATCAAAACTACAAGGATGAAGTTATGGTCTTTGGAAGCTAGTATGTAAGAGGGCTGTGGAAAAAACTGCAAAAACTCTCTTCTTACAAAATAAGAAAGTGAAAAATTTCACTAAAAATTTTCACTAACTCTCACATGTATATATACTATTTTTATATGTGCAACATTGTAGATACGATATCATAGGTGCCTACAACATCATAACTATGATGTCACTGTTAAAAAATTCAAATTTTTCATTGATTTCTCTTGGAAAAAATGAGTTAGATGGAATGTTTGAAAGATGTAAAGCTTATCTAGAGGGTCATGGGCCATGAGTGATGCACAGTTCTCAACAATTTAGCTTTCAAGGTTCATGAAGAAGGAATCTCGAGCAATGAAAGTTTATAGTATGGATAAAAAATGGATAATGAATTTTTGATGTACAGATAGATTATTAGATGATATGGGAAGTTTATTAGATGTTTTGAAAGGCACAAGATGATGTGGAATTGCTTGGCAAGTATGAAATACAATAGTTATACAAGTGGATCCTCCCTAAAGCAGGATCCAACTATTAGTGCCCTTGTATAACCATGCCTAAAGTGTTCTTAGGCACTCAAGGAGTTGAATGTAAGACATACTTGTCTAGCAAAACACACATGTTAGTATTGCAAGATTAGGAAAATAATGTTATACTATACAAAACCACAACTTAGGATCAACTATATAGTGAGGTGAGATGGACTAGAGAAGGGTTTGCTAAACTTGGAACGTGAGGTGTCTCAACATAGGCATAATGAATTCTTGTGTTTTATTAGTGGTTAAAGTAATCATTAGCCTTTTTGTCCAAGATTCAAACCAAGTCTAGACCACATTCTAGTGACATTACATTTGTTTACCTGTAAGAGTTACAACCATAAGACTACCATTGTTGCAAGGAGTATTACCACTTGGCGTATTGTCCAAGGAAGGAGTTTATTCATTGCACTTTTTATTATTATTATTTTAGATTTTTGAGAAGCTGCCTATCTTCAAGCATGGTGATGAGTGGTGAGGTACCCCTACACTCAACCATACGAATACAAGCGTTCTCATGTGCGATCCGGTCGAACTCCGCAGACGGACTAGTTGTGGCACCTAGACAGTTATCCTTAGGTCACAGTTCGTTGTCTTCCCACCTGGACTAGCATTGTATTTTTCACATATGGTTTAGTCCAGATGAGGTGTATGATGTGTTCCTAATTTTAACGCTATTCCTGAAGGTAGTGGAATGTAATATTAACTAAGCCAAGCTAGGAGGAAAAGGTAAAGAAATCTAATCTAGCCTAAGTGCGTCGAGCAACCAATTCCTTGATCAACCGTACACATCTTGGACCTCATGCACGACTACCACTGGGATTACCAAGCGCAGATCCTAGGTACGCCACTGGGCTACCAAGTAGTCACACTTAAATGCTTGTAATCAAGTCGTACTTGTACCGCGTTACTAGCCTAAGTGCGATGAGCAACCGATTCCTTGACTAACCGTACACATCTTGGTGCACAACTACCACTGGGATTACCAAGCGTAGATCCTGGATACGCCACTGGGTTACCAAGTAGTCACACGAAGATGCTCATAATCAAGTCGTACTCATTCCGTGTTTCTAAGAGAGAAAGCAATAAATAATAATTAAATAAACAAAGTGACTACTGCAATGATGAAGTAATCTCGATCTTTATTGTCGGTCATGTGTGTGTCCAAGTACATCACACTTGAATAAAGAATGTCATACAATTACATTCACCACACTGTGGGTAGACACAGGAAAAAATAATCTATCTCTGGAGTGGCCAAACTGCCATAGCTTTGCTACTTCTAATTCCTAATGCCTAAAACTGGGAAAGCCACCTCTTATTTATAGAAATTGAGGCAGGCTGCAATATCATGTATGCAATATCGGGGTAGGCTATGATATCATGGCTGCTGTGATATTGCAGCTACTGATACAATACGGCTGTGATATCATGGCTGCAATATCACAACCAGCAAATTCATGACNTTTTGTCAACAGTTTATTAAGTTGCTCGGCTCTGAAAGTGTCTAGCCGGTTTTGAGCAACCTTTGGCCCTGTATTCGGAAGGCTTAATACTTCNTTTATTTTTTGTCAACAGTTTATTAAGTTGCTCGGCTCTAAAAGTGTCTAGCCGGTTTTGAGCAACCTTTGGCCCTGTATTTGGAAGGCTTAATACTTCCGAGATGGCTTGAATAGAGAAATCAATAGTCACACCACAAATGTTAACCATGGTGCCTTCTTCTTTATTATGCCAAAATTGGTGCGTTTCCCCTAACACCGCTTTCAGAGAGGGTATCTCCTACTTCTGCCTGCCCAGACCATACAAGAGGAGGATCTTCTTGATGAATGCTAAATGATTGTCCTTCTATTCTACATGTTGTCTGGCAAGGTCTTGTCTTCCACCTCTCCAAGATCGTTTCTTTCTACCTTGGGTAGGACCTTCCTATTGTCCGTGTTTCGGGGCCATCTACAATCACACGGGACCAATCGTTAGTAAGGTTGTTACCAAAGTTAGGTTATACCTTACTGCTTGCCTTAATAGATTTACTTTATTTCTGTGTGATGTTAACTATTGGAAGAACATGTCCCCGAAAGATTATAATTTGAGTCCTCTTTGCTTAGCTGATTTCTAAATTTAATTTTCTGGTATAGCTAAGGGGATGAAATTGTTTTTGACACATTTTATTCTTAATTTGACAACTAATTACCCTTAAAGATGTCCTTCAGGTGATGATGAATTTCAAAAAATTTATGCACTATTCGGCATGTGCCCCTCCCCCACGACTAAGCTGAACACTCCAGGGTCAAGTAGGTTCAGACGAAATGAAAATCAAAGTACCAGCGAGCGAGATATAGGTATAAAAGCAAGGATCTCACAATCGCAAGTCGTAGAGAAAAAATTCGAAAAACTCCCTCACATGAATAGTGGGAAATGATGGTAAGTGTTGCGGGGAGGTCACGTATATATATTTTCATCAAAGTTAGGGCACTTAGAGAATGTACCGAATTTTTAATGTTTCTTTTGAAATTAAACGATGTAAAATAAGGACATCTGGATGATTGTTATAGGGTTCCAGGGTAATTCAAATGGTTCTGAAGGCACGAAAATTATGATGGTGTGGAATTTATCAATAAGGACCTTGGATGGTAGAGAAAAAGGCTATGTGATGATTCATAGGAACGTTGAATCGGAGGGATAGTCATAAGGGAAAGAATATCATGGACAATATGTTGAGGGTAATAAATGGTGTGTGTGAGATATGTCATAAGTGAAGATTACAAAAGATTACACAAGTGGGTCCTCCCCAAAGCAGGTTCTTACCTATAATGCCCTTGTGTAACCACACTTAAAGTGTCCATGGGCACTAGAAGGGTTAGATGTAATCCACATTAATTTCACAAAACACACACATGTAAATATCACCAAAATGAGGTGAGAATTCTATGCTACACAGGACATGAGCTACAATTACACGAACAGTGAGATGAGACAAACTATAGAAAGGGATCGTAGAGATTGGGACATGAGGTAACTGACCCAGGGCACAATGAATCCTGCGTGTAAAGCATGATTAAGGTGTCATTAACCCATCGTTCCAAGATCAGGACCAAGTCCATTCCTCTAATCAGTGACATCGCATTGTTTCATCCCATGATGAACGACTATGAGAGTACCATAACAACAAGGCGTATGATCACTTGGTGTTTTGTTCAAGGGAGGAGTGATTTTTGTTTTGTGGCACTTCCTTTTTCTTTTTATTTTTTTTTCTCTTTTTCTTCTTTTTTTTTCACTTTATTGAATCCATAGAAGCCGCCAACCTTCAGGCATGGGTGCATGTCTTTTCAATGGCATCCCCTAGAACAACATTTGATTTTCAAGTGCCCTTTTGATTACTCTTACTCCCATTTTCGTTAGATCTACAATGATCTTAGTACGCCCATGTTGCATGATAACTCCCACAGTTGTCACCAAAGAGAATCCGCAAGTCCCCTTGATGTCACACCCTAATCATTCCCTCTTGGTCCATCCTTCTTCATTCTGGGTACAATGAACACAAAATTAATTTTAAGTTTTAATAATTTCAAGAATCTCACTGTACCCTCGAACAGAACCTCTTATTTGTAGAGTGGATGAGTGGGTGTAATGGGCTCACTGTTATTGATCACTCATTACTTAATAACATAGAACATACCTCAACCAACGATCCACATGAGTGTTTTATTCGTAGATGAGATTACTTACAAAAACGTAAAAAGACGAAACACACAAAAAAGATAAAAAGGTAAAAAGATAAACAAAAAGTTGAAAAATGAAAAACTGGAAAACAAAAAGTTGTAAAATCAAAGAAAATGAAAAATATTTTTTAATCTTGCTTGTTATTGAAATGGGGGGTATCCCCCATAACCAATCAGTTGAGTATGGCAAGGATTAATAAATGAAAGATAAGGATCCTTGCATGTTGGAAGTATTGGAATCGGTCTATACTTATCCCCTCAGGGTTCACACACTTGATTATAATAAGCATAGTGGGGCACTTCATACGATGTAGTTCCCAGATAATGAGTTGATCCACTATGATGTTGGTGACCGTTAGATGGTATGCAAGGATTGGGATGATGCCTCCCATGGTTGTGTTCATTGGGCTATATGGTTGTTGGAGTGTTAGTTGGTGGCCCTGTTGAAGTTACATGAGACGTTGGGTTCGAAGGTAAGAGATATATTGTTAAGTCCTTTACAGCAACCTTGTATGATATAACTAATCTAGATAACTAGCACTGTCCCTGGTAATGGCGCCAATGATGAGTGGCGAGGTACCCCTACACTCAACCATATGAATACAAGCGTTCTCACGCGCGATCCGGTCGAACTCCGTAGACGGACTAGTTGTGGCACCTAGACAGTTATCCTTAGGTCACAGTTTGCTATCTTCCCACCTGGACTAGTATTGTATTTGTCATGTATGGTTTAGTCCAGATGAGGTGTATGATGTGTTCCTAATTTTAACGCTACTCCTGAAGGTAGTGGAATGTAATATAAACTAAGCTAAGCTAGGAGGAAAAGGTAAAGAAATCTAATCTAGCCTAAGTGCGATGAGCAACCAATTCCTTGATCAACCATACATATCTTGGACCACGTGCACGACTACCACTGGGATTACCAAGCATAGATCCTAGGTACGCCACTGGGCTACCAAGTAGTCACACTTAAATACTCATAATCAAGTCGTACTTGTACCGCGTTACTAGCCTAAGTGCGATGAGCAACCGATTCCTTGACTAACCGTACACATCTTGGTGCACAACTACCACTGGGATTACCAAGCGTAGATCCTGGATACGCCACTGGGTTACCAAGTAGTCACACGAAGATGCTCATAATCAATTCGTACTCATTCCACGTTTCTAAGAGAGAAAGCAATAAATAATAATTAAATAAACAAAGTGACTGCTGCAATGATGAAGTAATCTCGATCTTTATTGTCGGTCATGTGTGTGTCTAAGTACGTCACACTTGAATAAAGAATGTCGTACAATTACATTCACCACACTGTGGGCATACACGGAGAGGAAAAGGGAGAGAAAGAAATTAAAATACTTAAACTAAAACTANTCGAGATATCGTGGCTGCAATATCACGGCCGCTGCGATATCGCAGCTACTGATACAACAGGGCTGTGATATCATGGCTGTGATATCACGGCTGCGATATCACAACTAGCAAATTCATGACTCATCACATGGGTAACATGTCTTTCCACTGGGATCCCCAGAAATTTATTCTTGTGCATTTATTTTATTTTTAACTATGTCAACCTTACTAGAGGACTACCTTTAGGCATGAGTAACATGATAAGGCAGCACTTATTGTACTATTACTTCCATTTTTCATTAGATCTACAAGGATATAATACATTTTAAGCAACAGGATAGAACTCACAGTAGTAATCCAAGAGAATCCACAAATCCCTTTGATGTCACATCCTTTTCATTCCCACTAGGTTCTTCACTTTTCAATCCAAGCATAACGATCACAAGTTTAGTGTTAGTTTTATTATGGAAAGAATATCATTATGGCCATGGTAAGAACCTATTATTCATGAGATGGATGGATGAATGTTGTGGTCTCACTGTACAAATAATTAATCCCTTATGACTTGATAACATGGAGAAATCTTCACCTTATTGGACTACATCTTGCCTTATTCTTGGTGTGTTTTATTAACAATCAAAAATATGTACAAAGAAAATGAAAACAAACTATGAAAAAGATGAAAAAGATAATAAGAACGGAAAAATATTAAAAGAATGAAAAATCATCAAAGAATATTAAAATGTTAAAGAATTAAGAAATTAAAAAGTATAAAAGAATGGAAAAATTTATTAAGAAATGTGAAAAGATATATTAAGAAATTAGAAATTAAAGAGAATTGTAGGACAAAAAAATTGAAAAACACTTATTAATTCTTGAATCAAGATAAGCCATCTCCCCCATGACTGAACTCATGGGCAAGTATTCGAAAAATGCACCCTAGTTCTCGTAGATCATACACTTGAGATTTCATACTGACCATCCTTAGTGATTTAGTTTTTCCTATTATCATCCCATATAATTGTGATGGTAATTGAATTTTTATAATCTAAGTCCTTAGTTCCTCTTTATGTTGGTATATGATCGTGGTTTAGTATTTCTATTTGTAAGTTCTTAGTTGGGGTCATTTTATTAGAATGGGAATTAATAAGTGGTTCAGATTATTCCATGCACATTTTAGATAATTGAAAGTTCTCAACTATTGGCCACTAGGTGTCTTTTGGTTTAGTGGTCCCTAATCTCTCTTGTGCACACACCTATTCTTCATATTTTTTGTGGACTAGTGTAATGATTGTGTTAACATTCTAGAAGGTTGATCCACAATTGCATCCTTCTTTTTTAGTAGTAATGCATGGAATTGCCTGTCTCTCCATATTCATAGGTTCATCTATTATGTTTTGCATTAGAGTGGTAATGGGTGTTGGCCCTTGCGTAGGATTGGAAGACATTATTCTAGTGAGAAAGGGTGTTGCACCCAGTTGGCGTTGTGCTAGTTTTGATGAGCCAGTAGCTCTACAAGTTTTATGCTCATGTGTGGAAACTATCCTAAAGAAAGGACATTTTTGAGACTATGGTTAAGATCTACTAGCATTATCATTTACACGTATGTTCATAGCACAAGTGGCATTCTTCCGTTAATGTTGTGGTGCCAATCCTTTTAGTGGAGGAAAGTATGAGAATATTGAGAATGTCATGGAGGATAAGAGATTTGAGATGGTAATCCCACAAGAGATGCTACAAGTTGATGATATTCAAAAGAGTGATAGTAGTAATTCAAGATAAAGGAAGTAGAGTCATTTGGAGAAACAGGTTGTTGAACATAGAAGTCATACAAGTCTAGCTAGCAATAAGGGTATTGCTAGTTTGTTGATGGCATCCCCCATGACTATGGATTTTGCCACTCTGAGTGATAGTAGTTTTGTGGTTGATAAGAAGTCCCACTAGAATAGTATGATTGGTTGTAGGACTGTCTATAATTACCTTGTGAGTAGGGTAATTTCCTAAGCATTTATTTTTGTATGAACTTGGGATTCAAAGTAAAAGCCCCAAACTTTTATAGATGTAACATAATCGGGCAATAGCCCTTTGGATAGTCATATTGGCAGATGTCACATCCATCATCCTCTTTTGTGGTTCAGTTTATGACCTCTTCTCCTACAACTATTTTCCCTTTTTACCAATAAGTATTTCTATCTATTTCTTTGTTCTTTTTTCTCTTCTTATTTTAATCACTCGATTCTTTTTGCATTACCATATCCTTTATGATTTTCATGTAGGTCATAACTTTGTCATTTATCAACTCCCGCATCTTATCTATCCTTGCTTCAAGTTTAGTGATAGACTTTTGTATTGGCAAGATTTGTTGTGAAATCATCTCATCAAGAGCTACCTCTTTTTCATCATCATAGATATGGAACCCCTTCTTTTAAAGAGTTGGATCTTAGTTATATTCCTCTACAATATTTCATTTACATAGCTCTCCTTCTTCTTTTGCCACCTATTCAACTTGTCTTTGTATTTGATGAGCTTTTAATTTTGAGCACCGATGTTGGCCATAATTCCTAAGGGTATCTCTCGTTTGGTTACAAAGGCCATCTATGATGTGGAAAAGTTGCCTTTTTGAGAGAAACCATGGCTTGGACATCTATGTAGTAGAGAATAGTATCTATCCCAAGGCCACATCCAAGGATTCATGTTTTTCTTGCTTCCATCCTTGGATTTGTTTTCTCAGGTTGGACACTCTCGGATAGGTTTAGTATTTTTCATTGAAATGTTCCAACATTGTAGACATCAATGAATCAAATCTGGTTCCAACAATCTATACCAACTTTCAACTTCGTCAACTAGTGTCCTAGGAAAGAGCTTAGGCTTTTGTCACTTACTATCAATGTTCTGCAAGGCACAAGCATCATGGAAGGCTTGTAAGTAATGTTGTGGATCAAAGTTATAGCCTCCCACAAATTTAGGGATGTTATTCATATCAAGCCTTTTGATGCAACTTTCCCTTTGATGCTTATGGGGTGTTCTAACTACTTTCATTACTTGCATCATGCTCCAAGTAGCCAACAAGGGTTCATCATCATTAGACATGTCTTGGTGATGAGTTCTATTTCTATTTGTTTGATTATGATGATCTCGTCTATTCTCACTTTGATGATCTCATCTATTTCTATTTCTATCTTTGTCTTGACCCCTTAGTATATCTCTATTTCTATACCTATGTTCATCCTTGTTAGAACTAGATGTGGAAGAGAAAGAGGAAGATGGGGAACTAGGAGAATCACCATGGCGACTATATCTCCCCCTATGATCCCTTGATTTATCTCTGCTAGGTTTGGAGGAGGTTCTAGGCCTTGAGGTCCTCCTTGTTCTAGGACTTACTCCATCTCCTCTAGGATTTTTTGCAATAGTTGAACATAGTCTTTGAGTGTAGTAAAGGTCTAAATGAGCATAGGAAGCCCCTACTTGTGGTTGTTTACTCTAGTTTTCCTTAATACAGATCCTATCATTTTTCCTACTAGTGTTTTCATCATATGATGCATCATTGGCCTTACATAAAGAAGACATGGTTTTGTTTAATAATGTGTGTGACTTAAAATATTAATGTTTTCTAAAAGATAGATCATTAATACATTTACAGCAATCGTGTATAATATAATTGATTTAGATAACTAACACCATCCCTAGCAATGATGCCAATGATGAATGGCAAGGTGCCCCTATGCCCAACCACACGATTCACAAGTGTTTATGCATGATTCGGTCAAATTTTGTGGATGTGACTAGTTGTGGCATCTAGATTGTTAAGCATTGATTGTAAGACGTTGTCTTCCCACTTGGACTAGTGGTAGCTTTGTCACGTTTGGTTTAGTCCAAAGTGAGGCATATGATAATTGATGTTGTTTGGCCTTTAATAATCCTAGTTGTTAACATGATGAAAGTTGAGAATAGAAATCTAAATATAAGTAATGATAGTAATGTAAATCTACTCTAGCCTAGAGTAATAAGCATTCAGTCTTGGCTTATTGTACACGCCTTGGGCTCATGTAACCATTACTAGGTTACAAAGCATTACACTACTAGGCGAACCAAGCTATAACACTATTGGGATTACCAAACAATTACACTTAAATGCTTAAAACTAGTCGTACTCTTTCTACTTTACTAATGAACAAGTAAAGTCAAATACTTAGAAATGTAAATGATTAAACTAAGAAAATAATAAAAACTATGCTAAGTAAAACAGTAAAACTAAGTGGATGCTACAATGATGAAAAACAATCTTGATCTTTATTTTTGAACATGAACTATGTCCAAATACACTTCACTCGAATAAAGATTTTGTACAACTGCTCAACACCACACTGTGGGCATTCACTTTATCGCTAAAACTAGGAAATGAAATTGCAAGAATCTACCTAAGGATGGAATAAAACTTATCCAAATCCATGCCCCTAAGTGTTGTATTTATAGGTTACATACATCCCACAATATTGGATATATGATGACGTAACTTGTGCTACAATATCGAATCTACGACATTGTAGATATGATATCGTAGTTACGATATCGTTGCTGGACAAAAATTGACTTTATCAAATAGATGCAACATGTCGTAGATGCGATGCAACGTAGCATCTATGATGTAGCAGCCAACTAAGATGCACCAACAGGGATGCTATAATGTATATGCAATGTAGCATCTATGATATCTCAACCAATTGATGATTCATCACTTGGGATCTTTTTTCTTCATGACTTTTGTTAAACCCATATTCTTTCAAACATCATAGGACTTCCCCCATCATGTCTTCGATTCATATGAGTATATAGATAATATATTCAATATGATGCTCAAGGAGTGGATGATTTTTGTTAATGCTACTTTGGTTTTTTGACATCGTATGAATATCTAACATTTTCTCTAGGGCCATTTTTAGAAGCTTTGTTTGCTCACGAATAGACTCCATGTTTTTCAACTTCATCCACTTTGCAATCTTAACTCTTGATTCCTTAAAATCTTTGATGCCCCTTCTTTTATCATATTCCATACTCCTTTGTTTCATTATATAATGCTTGATTCTACTAATTTCCATATGTAACTATCTGTTGTTTACTATTTTGTTATACTTAATCAACACATCTTTTCATCCTCAATATCTATAACTATCATTTTGTTCCTTCTTGACCCATAACTATTGGTTTTAATGAACAACCTTAAATGCTTTGATACCATGTTAGAGTTTGGTTTTACATTGCTTGAACAACTCTAATTACCCAAGGATCTAAGTCCATGAAAGAACTTGACATGTGATGAGTGGCAAGAATTCCCAATGCCAGACTATACAAGTCACAAGCATATGCACATGACTAAAGTGTAATCCATGGATAGGACAGTATAAGTATACTAACATATTAATGAAAAGTCCATGAGCTTTATCTTCCCACTAGAGTTAGCAAAGTTCAAATTTTATGGTTTAACTTTTAGTGAGGTAGTGAGGTATATGATTGAATGACTCTTAAAATGCTATGGTAAAACATATAGAATTCAATAGAATGTCTGTTATTTAAGATGTAATGAAAATGTAATGCTAAGCTAGTCTAATGATGATAAATATTCATTCATAGTCTTCCGTACACACCTTGGGATAGTATAACAACCACTAGGATTACTGAGCAACTTTGCTACTAAGCAAATTAAGCAAAGCTACTATTGGATTACCAGATGATTACACGTTAGCACTCGAAACTAATTGTACTTATTTCATTGGATAACTAACAAACATTGGAAGTGTAAAAAAACATAGAAAATATAAATGACATTATAAATGTAAATAACATGTAAAGTGAATCTATATTAAGTGAAATGTTACAATGGTGAAGAATAATCTCGATCTTTATTGCCATACATTAAATATGTTTAGGAACACTTCACTTAAATAAAGATGTTGGACAATTGTTAGTCTCTACACTGTGGGAACTCACAACTAACTCTAGAATCACAAAAATAAACTACAAGAATTTTGCTAAGGGTTCAACCAAAAGGTAAGTTTGACATTACAATGGGCTTGTATTTATAGGGGTGTTGGAACTTGAAACAAGTGAAACATAGGCACAACCTAAAATATATAGTCCAATTAGAACTTCATATAACTCAACATTGTTATCTAGAATCAAACACATGACTTAGAGTTACCAAATCAAGTGTCTTACCACTAGGCTAACATCGCATTGTTAGGCATGATCATAGCTTGTATTTATAAGCATGATCATGGCCCACTACATTGTGTCAATGACATCATATCTTAAGCTACAATACAATATCATAGATTGTTAAAAAATTTAGTTTACCATCATGTCATATGTCATCTTACAAAATTCGTAACTTTTAATGATATATATCATTCTTCTTAATCACTTGCTTGGGATTTTATGTAATCACCTCTAAACTTGCTTGTCCTTTGGTGAGTTCATTAGGCATTTAGCTTATCTTGTATTTACGAGTCATTATCTTGATTCTCTAGACTTTACAAAATACCTTTTCATAAGTGTTTTTCTTTCTTTACCATCATAACCTTTCAGATGACCACCTATTCTCATTTTAAACACTAGATTAGGCTATGTATGGCATAATTTGGACCTTCTCTTTATCTTTAGGGAACTAAATCCTATGCTATAGAGATTACTCTTGTCTCATGCAACACTTGCTTCTTAGCTTCAAGCCACTTCTTTAACCTTTTGGTTGTGGTGCTCATATTCCCATTACAAACTCTATGTTTTATAACATCTACTTCATATCTCTAAGTTACTAATTACTTTGGCTTCTTTATTCACATATATCATGGTGTATATTGCTCCTTGCTACTCTTTATCTTTTATTGATCCATTAACTTTTCTTTAGTTCTTCACACTTACTTTCACACTTGTAACTTGGATGTTGGTTGTTAATATTTTGTAGAAAGGTTGTGACTATTCTTTAGTGTTGGAACCTTTAACCTGTCACTTAAGATTGAAAATGCATACTGCTATTCTATCTCCTTGAATGAGGTTGAAATCATTTTTTATCTTATTCGAAAAAGTATTCCTAGGTCCCACAGGGCCTCTTGACAAGCAAAACCAAGGGACACATAAGCATGAGTGATGATAGTCATCTAGGATGCATGAGCTAGTAGAATGGGTTTCCCTTTCTTAATCATTTCAAACAAATTGCAAAATAAATGATGATAAATGCTACTTCCGTAGAGATGGTAAAAATAGCGTACTTATCAAGCTTTGGAAATTTGCTTTCCTCTGATTACAAAGTGGTTAATTTAATGCCCGCGTAAAACCCTGAAACCATGGACAAAAATGCTTGGTAAACGAATCTGGTGAGCCTAGGTCAAAAACTGGCAACCCTAGCACCGCATATATAAGCATATGCGTAGTAGGTCTTTGTTTTCGAAGTAGCTCAAGCATTTCTGCCTTTTCTGTGCAACTTCGACTTCTCGACAGGTATTATTTTGTCCTTGTCAAATGATATATCATTATTATTATTTTATTTGAGCGAAATAATTCTTTGTGGTATCGGTCGTCAGAAAACCCTTGGAATCGTTATAATCTGCACCGAAATTGTCTGCGATCTGCGGTAAATTTGCTTTGCAGAGTGTTCTTGCTATAAAACCAGCTTTTTAACGTGTTTCTCTGTAGTAACGAGGGCAATTGGTTTTCTGGTATTTAGAGATGGAAATCCAAGGATCCAGATGCTAGTTCATTAAAGTTGAATGTTCAGATTTATTTGAACTGCGTATGCGAGTGGTTGCCATGATACAGTCTGATTTTGATTCGATAGTGGGAAGGTTATTTTGAAGCTTGAATCGAACGATCCTTTGGTAATGACTTATTGTTTGGCGTAAAATTTGACTTAGAAATTGTTTACAAGACATGAACAAGACAGAATATGTCGGCGATTTTAAATAACTGTGTGATTCAGAACTTCAATACACCAGGTTTTATTTATATTTATATTTTTTAGTGGGAGGGGTTGGGACGGTTGCTTTTTTCCCCCCTTTGACCGGGAGGTAGGGGCTAAGATATCAACGACTGTAACAAGGGCAGAAAAAGTTGCTATTTAAAACTGAAAGACTGGCGGAGTGGAACGGATATTTCGAAGCGAAACTTTCATATCGTGAATAACTTAGGTTAACCGATTTTCTTCCTGGATTTGTATAGGTCTCAGTTTGCTGAAAATGATGCCTTCAAGCATCATGCGACAAGTCAACTTGACATACGTTCATCATAAAATTGAAATCGAACTAAATTTTTTATTCCATTGAACAGAATGTCAGATTCTTCAAAATTTTGTTTATGACAGCTGTATATAACATTTTGGGACTGAACCTGACCATGGAATTTTTAGGATGCAGGTCAGGAATACTTCTAAAATCAAGAATATCACGGGAAACTTAATGTACATGTAATAAGGGGCACATTAGGTTTTGAATAATTTAGGATTCCCTATAAATAAGATTGATATGTTCATATTAAGTGGTCTTTGTCTGGCTCATTGAAAGCAATACGAGATATTGGTTCTTTCTTTGAAATGTTTAATGATTAAAGAGCATAGTGCATTAATGATATTTGAATTCCTTAGAATGAATAGATGGCATTCATAAAGATAACCCACAGTCATTGATATTGGTTCCACAAATGCACATGCACTGATGCTCAATGCAGGCACATACGTATTGAAGGGAGGTTCTAACTAGCTCTCACACACACATATTGAAGGGAGTTCCTGGCCGACTGTCACAAACATTCATTGAAGGGAGCTTCTGGTGGGTTGTCTGGCTTGTCACTGCTGATAAGTTAGATGGAGGCATTATAGTTGACATATTGAGTATAATCTCGTTGAGTTAATTATTTTTTATATTCCATGTGAGATCTTTGTATTGCTTCTACCATAGTTATTTAGTGATTGTTATCTTTATGAGAGTGAAACCATAGATTCACCAACTGTCTGTGCTTGCTCATTGGTGATATTATTGTTTTTCTGTGTATCTCCAATTTTTACAGTTATTGATATACTTTTAACTTTTTATTTTTCAATCAGTGTAAACATTTTTCCTAGTGTGCTAGCGTGTATGTGTGTGGCGATATAGCTTTCGGTGGCAGAAGTTTTTTGCTTTCTTTTTATCCATTTTTGGCTTACCTCCTTTTGGCTTCAGTAATAGTAGCCAAAAACTTAGCGGACCCCATTTTGTTGGAACAAGGCTAGGATGATGATGATTCAATAGCTAAAAACTTGTATTTGACCTTTGAAATTTAACAGTCAACTTGGGAGGCATCAAAAAGCTCTGTTGCTCGTAAGTTTGTGATTTATATGGTATTTACAAGAGGTATATTATTAAACTGTTAAAAAAACAAGTTGGTAGTTAATAGTGTGGTTGTACAATGGCCATTAATTAGGTGCTCAGGCTATGTTAGGAGAAGTAGAGGGTAGAATATTATGTCTATCATTGAAACTTTAAGCCCACACTAGAAAGCTCACAAGTACAGTGATTTAGATACAAAATATTGAATTTTATGTCATTTTGTGCATCACTGTGCATGTTTTGCACTGCTACCAAGAGGACCTGTAACAGTGGATCCTGAACGTTCTAGTTGTGTTACCTATAATGATTGGATTTGATATGCTTTTGATCAACAATGGATACACTGGAATGTGAGTTAAGAAAGCAAATCTTCAAACCCGTTTTTTCATTGAACATTATAATTATGACACGGAATGTTTTAGACTTTGGTTTTGTTGAAATATAGTCTTTCACAAGGACAAGTTTGTGGTGCAAATTGCAAAGGCTTCCGATTGAGACTTGTGCATCATTCAGTGTTAGTATCATTACACTGGCTGATTCCTGGGCTTTTTTAAATTTACTGGTTGTTTTTCAATGTGCTCTAGAGTCATGTTCTGCTACTATTGTTTTTCTTTTCGAAGGATCCACCTGTAAAGTATGGCAGCAATGCAGATATTCCAATTGAGTTAAGTTTTGTTGTTTTTGATCAGTGTCTTTTCTTTTCTTTTCTTTTTTAATTTGTGGTGTCTGAGGCAGATGTAACAATACTAATTGTGTTACATTAATTTATGCATCTAGGATATTGATGCGTCTAAGAAAAAAATTCAGAGTTTTCATTGCTTTCTGTAGGACAATTCAACAAGACATGCTTTTTATGTAACTATTGTCCTTGTAAGCCTTGCAGTGATGTCGGAACTAATAGAGGGACTACCAGATGCTGTTGCACTCCAGTGCCTAGCTCGTGTTCCTTTCAAATTCCATCATGAACTTGGTTTGGTTTGTCGTGCTTGGAAATCTGCATTTCGCAGCCAAGAACTTTTCAAGACTCGTGGAGAGATAGGGGCTACACAGGAACTGCTTTGCGTTAGTGCATTTGAACCTGAAAATGTTTGGCAAGTTTATGATCCCATGCATAATTCTTGGATGACACTTCCACCATTGCCATCAGATATCAAGCATTTGACAAATTTTGGAGCTGTATCAGTTGCTGGCAAGCTATATGTTCTTGGTGGGGGAAGTGATGATGTTGATCCTGTAACAGGTGATCATGCTGGAATTTTTGCTACCAATGAAGTGTGGGCATATGATCCTGCCTGCAGAAACTGGTCACGAAGAGCACCGATGATGGCTGCTCGTTCAATGTTTGCCTGTGTTTCATTAGATAACCATATCATTGTTGCAGGTGGGATTACCAATTCTAGGAAGTCCATCTGCAGTGCAGAAATGTATGATCCAGAAATCGATGTGTGGAAGCCTTTAGCTGATCTTCAGCGCACACACAATTTTGCATGTTCTGGTTTTTTGTATGAAGGAAAAGTTCATGTATTGCACAAAAGCCTCACAACTGTTCAAATATATGAACCCATTGAAGGTACGTGGGTAGTGGAAGATTATGGATGGCCACCAGGGCACATGGCTGTGGTCAATGAAGAACTTTTTGCTGTCAGCAACAACTCTATTATTCGACAACATAAAGAATCACATCTGAACAAAACTATCTCCTTTGTTCCACCTGATTATTTGCAAAGAATAGGGTTTCAGGTCATAGGTGTAGGAAGTGATTTTTATGTTATTGGTGGAGTAAATCTTGCTTTTTGTACGCTATCAGATGTTGATGTTTTGAATGTTAAAAGTGATAGGCCTGTTTGGCGGAAAGCAGCACCTATGACCCGATGTCGAGGCACTATTGTTGGTTGTACTGTTCTGAGATTGTAGTGTACTTGTTCAGGAAAATTTCTTTTAATTTCTTCAAGATGCTAAATTATTTATTCATGCTCCTCAGTTATTTAAGCTAGGCTATTGAAGAGAGATGGAAGGATTAACTGAAACTTATATTAATCTATATTTAAGTGGACTCTCAGCATATTTTCTAGGAGTAACACTGGAAATTACGGTGAGTTCTGGTATTGATGGCAACAGCTGCCTTTAGATGAGGAAGTAGTTTGCGTATTTGGGCAATCTTGATACCTCTTAAAAATCTTAGCAGGTAGAACCGAGCATGAATTCATGAATCCTATTTGGAGTTAGTAAGGAAGTCTTACAGGATGCGACAAGTTTAACCTGGGCATCATAAACACACCATCGAGAAGGATTTGAATTCAATAGCAGACCACTGAGATCTGAGACCAGAGCTGTGCTAATGGAATGATAAGTTAAGATGTGCCCGTAAGAACCTGGAATTTGAGAATTAAGCAGAATCTTAAAGTGAAAATGATTTTAAGAGCAACATTTGAAGGATTAGGAAGTTACGGTGTGTTCCCAAGAATCTGGAAGTCAAGAAGAATGTTAATAAGTGGAAGAGATGACGAGGTTAACATTTGAATGATTAATGAGGAAGTCACATTGTTGCAGTTCTTTGCATTAAAACTCAGTAATCTACTGTGATGGTTTTCTGCATTGGTTTATTTATTGGCACACAGATGTTTCTGTGATGTATCGGTCTGATGTCACACTGGAAGATAGCTGGTTCATACAAACCGATAAATCTGAATAGCTGATGTCCTGACGAAGGTTTGTTTCGAATACAAAGGTTCTATGTGGTATTCAAGGATTCAGTATAATATTGGCTTGTGATTTTATAGATTTAAAGTTTTATATTTTTAACCTTTTTTCCATGAGTGGATGATTGACTGGTCGTGTTGTTGATGCTAGAGAATAGTTAAAAACTTAAAAGGTCCTAGTTTGTGTATATAAGAATAACTAAGATTGTGACTGGAATGCATGCCGTTTCAGCTTGGAATCGAGTGGCGGGTGTCATTTGTTGAGAGAGAGCACCTCTGAGAAATCGACTTGTTTTTATACGTCTTTGTCGTGTTCAAAAAGAAGTATTTTTCTTACAGTCGACAGCCCAGTTGTACTCTGAACCATTCCTTTCCTTTTTCAAAGTGATCAGCTGGGACTTATGAAATTATGTTCTATTTTAGGTAGTTTTCAAGTATATTTCACTCTTCATAACATGTATGTATAGTTGTGCAACTTGTTTATGGTTGCCCGTTATGATTTACAGCATGAGTCGGTGTTTCTGCTTGAAACTTTTGATGGGTTTCTTAGATCCTTAAGCTAGTTATGTTAAAACAGGCTAAGTTATCCATGCCAGACATCTTTTGGCTTAAAGACCCAGATAAGCAAATAATTAAATCTAAAGATCAACGTTATACCGATTTTACTTTCAAAGTTAAGCAGTATAACAAATATGCAGAAGTAATCTTCATAATTGGAACGATTGGTTTAGTTTCCTCGCCACCAAATTCATGTGAATTTCAGTCAAAACACCAGAAATCACAAAAAAGAGCATAATTTCTGTATCAATACATACCATTATTCTTAATCACCTGCCTTTGTTCAAAGGTGTGGGATGCATTAAGATACATCTCAATTTAAAAACCTCAAAATTTAACAATGTTGTACTCTTGAAGATTCTCTACGCTTTTAGCTGTTGCTTCAACATGGTTTCTCTCCGGTTTCTTTCAATTTATGAATTCCGTTTCTCCTGATAGGAGATGGCATTCTGGGCTTTCTCAACCAGGGTCTGAGGGGGTCAGTAAATGAACCAAAACATATCGGCAATGGCTTTCTGCTAAATGTACATGCATTGTGTGGCTGTGAGATGTTTAATTTTATTGTTATTCTAGGTTTGATTTCTGAGGATAGGAAGGGTTGATGTTACGAATTCTTTCCTTAGTGAGTTGAACATGTGATCAATGTTACTGGAAACCCAACCGTTCTACTCAAGTAATAAAAGCTTCTTAAATAGAAGGATGACTTCTAAACTTATTTCTAAAATTTTTTCGCGTTATTGTCTTGGGTCTTATCAACAGTTAAATCCCTGAGAACAAGGCAAAATATATGGTGGGGCAATGACAGACGTATCACACGCCTTCGGAATACGCACTTGCCCACCAAACAAATATTTTCTTAGCAGGGAAGATCATGTGTTAAAACTGTAAAAATCCTCCGTATGCAGTGGTAATAATGATTATCTTTACAGTAAGATTACAACGAGATTGAAGGAATGCTATTATTAATGGAAAAAGTAAAACACATTTTGAAAGTCATTTGGTACAGCAGAAATTTCTAACATGATGGACGGAGAGAGACGGTTTGCAGATTTTCTACTTTTGTTCGGACTGATATGGATTTCTTTGTCCCGCTCGAGTGCCCAAGACAAAATTTTCAGCCCTACATTTTGACAGGTTTCCTGACATGAAACAAGAAGATTTGACAGGTTTCCTGACATGAAGCAAGAAGATTTTAGGTACATTTGAATTAGAAAGAAGATTTATCTTACAAGTCCAACGGCTCTGGCAGAATTGCAGGGTTACTAGATCTTTTGATTTTCACACGAGGATCCCGTTTCTTGCATCAAGCGCCATGTCACCTGGTTCATTATTTGTTTGGAATAGTGCAATAAAGATTCAAGATATAAGAGATTTAATTTTTACCATAAAGCTCAAGCAATTAGTTTTAGCCCTTAAAAGTGTAACCACTTATCGGAAAACCAGCGGTTTACAATGGTTGCATAAAAGTGATTGTTTATGGGAATATCAATGGTTTCATAAAAAGTGATTGTTTATGGGAATATCAATGGTTTCATAAAAGTGATTGTTATGAAAAATCCGGTTACCACAAGAGTGGTCTCATATTTGTCATTGAAAGAAATCACGACAGTGTTACAGTTTTGGTCCCAATCACAAACGTTCAAAGTTTACATACACCATTGTTGTTGTGTTGATGTAATAAAAGTCTACATACACCATTGTTGTTAAGCTTCGATATAATAAAAGAATCAAAACATTTACTGCAACAAGTTCACGCAAAGGCATCAATGATTGGAGTCTAGTTTTGATTTATTTTTGCATCTTTGATTTCTCGTGCAATTTGGTTATTGTGCCATTCGGCCAATGTTTTTTTCACAATTTTTTTTCCAGGTTTGGTCTTTGTCTTGATGCTTAACCATATTTGTTTTTCTTCTTTTATAATGGTGTCAAATTGGGCTAATTTTTCATTTGTTAATGGTCTCAAATTGGGGCAAATTTGAGTCAATTCGGTTATTGACTAGAAAATGTTTATTGTGGAATTATGTATGGTGCTCGATTTTGAATTTGCCAAATGCAAAAAAATTAATAAATGTTTTAAAATAGATACGTGGCTTATGGAGTGGTGCCTAGCTTGGAGTTTATAGTATTCTAGATAGTTAAATTTTTTTTTCCACTTTAAAAACACTATTGGAAAAGTTTATGGGATGGAGAATCCAAACAATAGGGAGTGGGTGATGAGGTGCTTTGGCCTCTATCCTTGGAAGATAGGTTGAGAAAGGTCCCTAGGCCATGTGGTAGAAAGTGCCCCACTTGCAAGGGTGGATCCCATGCTTTAGAATAGTAGTTGACAAGGTTGAGACACATGTGAAGTA
Source organism: Gnetum montanum (assembly GCA_015680685.1). Taxonomy (NCBI): domain Eukaryota; kingdom Viridiplantae; phylum Streptophyta; class Gnetopsida; order Gnetales; family Gnetaceae; genus Gnetum; species Gnetum montanum. The sequence goes on from MNCI01008511.1 coordinate 60,293, forward strand.
GCCTCTGTGTTCCCTACATGGGCTCTCTATGACCAATATTCCCAATATAGCTCTTGCATAACCTTTATCTTGATAGCCACATTTGTGTTTTGGTATGAGAATAAAGTTGCTTATTATTAATATTTCTAAAATAATTGATGTTTATTGCCATATTTAAAAAAAAAGAAAAGAAATTTGGTAATTTATTTTAGAAACAATTAATTTTATGCATATTTTTTGTATATATCTATAAAGTGACATATTGATATATGTATAGGTTTTTTGCATAAAAATTATGACTAGTGATCTATATAATTTTGTATAATTAGAGAGTAGCCACAACATCTTTAATTGTGCAAAATTATATAGTAAGAGCTTTTGATCACATAAAGTAAACAAACATTAAATTATGATTAATTATATATAATATAATAGATTTTACTCTACATGAATTTTTGTTATATTTAATATGATTAATCAGGATGATGTATTAAATTATTTTTCTTAATTTTTCCATAGGGATTAAGAAAAGGGCTATAATTTAATAGTTTCATCATAAGGATATATGAATCTATTTAACTTAAAATTTAGCCCACATGTAATTTTATGTCATTTGATTCATATGTTTACATGATTTACATTGGTAAACATGTCATATAGTATTTAACCTCAAATTTAGTGACATAAGCATGTTTTAATTTATGCAATTATACAATGTGCGAACTACTTTGATTTTAAATGTGACATTCCTGAATTAAAGGGTGATAATTATAAGGTGTGGAAGGAGAGGATTCTTCTTCATTTAGGCTGGATGGACATTAACTATGTTATCTGTAAAGATGACCACTTGTCATTACAGGAACCAGCCAACTGGATGATGTTGGTTCTTATGAAAAATGGGAGTGATCTAATTGCCTCTATGTCATGTTCAAAAAGACCAAGATCTCGACTGGTATGTGTGGTTCATTGGAACAATATGACAATGTGCGAGCTTTGATGAAGACAACTAATGAACAATTTGAGTCATTAGACAAGGCTTTGGCTAGCACCTTAATAATGAAAATTTCATCCATGAAGCTCATTGGAATCCATGGTGCATGTGAGTACATCATGCAAATGAGGATATAACAGTTCAACGAAAAACACTTGAGGTTGAGATGTTAAAGTATTTGCTTGTGCACTACATCTTGAACACACTTCCACAACAGTACAAACCCTTTAAGATTTCTTATAACACACATAGAGGAAAATGGTCAATCAATGAACTAATGATCATGTGTGTACAAGAAGAGGGTAGACTTGCTATGAAAGCATGAGAGAGTGCGCATATGGCTACACAAGGAAAGAATAAGGGGTAAGCCAAAAATAAGTGGAAGGGCAAACAACCTACACAAGCTAATATTAAGAAGGAATCTAGATGCTTTTTCTGTAAAAAGAAAGGACATATAAAGAAGGATTGTCCTAAATATTAGAAATGGCTTAAAAAGAAAGGTACTCAATTCTCACTTGTTTGTTTTTGATGAGTGGTGAGGTACCCCTACACTCAACCATACGAAACGAGTGTAGCACGCGTGATCCAGTCGAACTCCGCAGACTAAGTGCCTACATGCCCCATGGAACACTTGGGGTTAATCATTTGTTGTCTTCCCAGACTTACTTGTAGTTGTCACGGTGTATGGTTAAGCAAGTCTGAGGGATATGATTTTTATAGTTTTTATGTTTTTATGTCTTCTATGCTAAAGGGTGAAGGGTTGAGAAGCTAACTAACTCTAACTAATGAACTAAGTCTAATTTACCTAGCATCAGCATCCGTTCCCACTTACTGTACACACCT
>MNCI01008511.1:66270-77873 GCA_015680685.1 Gnetum montanum
CTCTTCTACTGCTTCGGCCTCGATCGTGATGACGATCTAAGTGCCCATCCTTAGCATGAGTGGTTGTTCCCTCTATGAACAGTTGGTGTTCACGAGCATCAGAACTAGGGTTATGTATCATTGATCGTAGGTTCTGATACCCTACCTCCTCACTTTCGTTAAGAGGGGGAACATCTCTTGATAGCGAACCAGTTATAAGTGGTTCACCATCTCTAGTTTCACTAGGGACGTGCAGAACCTCTTTGCCCTTCAATAGTGTATGTTGGCTCTCTTGCCTTGAGTCCCTCATACGTTGCAAAGTTGTGGGATGGTAATCCCTCATGTCAAAATCGCCCATAACGTATTCAGCATAAAATTCTGTCATGCCAATCTGTGCCAAAGCACAGAGAAGCATGTTAGGGACTGCCCGATCTGGAGGTAACACTATGTTACCATGCAGATCTCTCCAGTGCATCTGTTCATCTTGATGGAAGATAAAAGTAAAATTGGGAATATACTCATCAGGATGAGTATATTCCACCCTATATTGTTGAGGCACTGACTGATTTCGGCTATGTGTTTTATGTTGCCGACTGTCTCGTGTATGGTCCTTAGGTGGTGAGTTACTCTTATGAGAAGAAGACATTATTATCGGTGTGCTAATTTTACCGTTATATAAATTTTTCTTTAATTAACTTGAAGGTTCGTTTGGGATCCCAACGATGTGAGTGATATCCTTATGTTCTATTCAGTGCACAAACACTTAGTCCCCGGCAATGGCGCCAATGATGAGTGGCGAGGTACCCCTACACTCAACTATATGAAATGAGCATAGCATGCGCGATCCGGTCGAACTCCGTAGACTAAGTGCCTACATGCCCCATGGAACACTTGGGGTTAATCATTCGTTGTCTTCCCAGACTTACTTGTAGTTGTCATGGTGTATGGTTAAGCAAGTTTGAGGCATATGATTTTTATAGTTTTTATGTATTCTATGCTAAAGGGTGAAGGGTTGAGAAACTAACTAAATCTAACTAATGAACTAAGTCTAATTTACCTAGCGTCAGCATCCATTCCCACTTACCGTACACACCCTGAACCGATGCATCTGTGGCTACCAAATGCTAATCGTTGCTAGGATCACTGTGTGTAACGCACGTGCTCGAAGTGATCATACTGAGGCCCTTAACTAGGAGGAAAGGGTTGAGAAAGCTAATCTAGCCTAAGTGCGATGAGCAGCCGATTCCTTGACTAACCGTACACATCTTGGTGCACGACTACCATTGGGATTACCAAGCGCAAATCCTGAATATGCCACTGGGTTACCAAGTAGTCACACTAGATGCTCATAATCAAGTCGTACTCATACCGTGTTGCGATGAGTAGCCGATTCCTTGACTATCCGTACACATCCTTAGATGCTCGTAATCAAGTCGCACTCATTCCGCATTCTAGGAGTTTAAGGATGAGAGAGAAACAATAAATAAAATCCTATTCCATGCACTGTAAGGTTTATCTAGGAAGTTCATCTTTCTTTTCGTACACAACTTGTGTTCAGGTACAATGTTGCTCGAATAAAGATCCGTTCACTTTAGGACTCCTACTGCGGGCACATGGAAAATATTCTATCTCTGGAGTGATCAAACTGCCAGAGTTTCCCTACTTCTAAACCAGGATGGGAAAACAAGGGAGAGTTGCCTCTTATTTATAGATATGGTAGCAGACCGTGATATCATAAGGGACGACGCGATATCGTGGCTCATGCGAATCGCGTCTCATTAGTTTTGAATCTAATATGGTTGATGTTGGCCATAACACATGGTGGATTGATTATGGTTCAACAATCCATGTTACCAATTCCTTGCAGGGGGTGCAAAACCTAAGGAGGCCAATGAAAAGTGAGTTGTGCATCTATTCAGGCAACAAGATGTGCTCACATGTGGAGGTAGTTATAACATGCAAATTAGTTTTAAGTAGTGGTTTTGTTTTAGAGTTGGAAAAGACATTTTATATTCCAGGTATTTTGAGGAATTTAATTTATGTTTCAAGGCTTGTATCATTGGGACTTTCCTTTAATTCTTTAGACACTATATTTTGTTTATATTATAGATTTGAACTTACTGGAAATGGTACATTAACAAATGGTCTTTTCAAAATTAGTTTACAAAATGAAACTTCTTATACTTCTATGCATGTTCATGATAGTGCTAGTGTTAAGAGATGTGTTATGAATGAAGAATCCTCTATGTTATGGCATCGTAGATTACGACATATATCTATTGAGAGAATAAAGATATTAGTAAATGATGGAGTACTTAGTACCCTAGATTTTACTGACTTTGATACCTGTGTGAACTGCATAAAGGAAAAGCAAATCAATATGTCAAAGAAAGATGCCAAGAGAAGTTCACACATATTAGAGATCATACATATAGATATTTTTAGTCCATATATGGATGCATATGGTTAAAGATATTTCATTAATTTTATCGATGACTACTCACGATATATATATCTCTACTTGCTTCATAATAATAATGAAGCTTTAGATGCCTTTAAGGTGTTTAAGGCTGAAGTAGAAAAATAGTGTGGTAAGCAAATAAAGATAGTGGGGTCTGATAGAGATGGTGAATACTATGGTAGATATACTAATGATGGACAAGTGCTTGGTCCATTTGCTAATTTCTTCAAGAGCATGGGATTGTTGCCTAGTACACTATGTCTAGTTCTCTAGACCAGAATGGTGTGGTAGAAAGAAGAAACTAAACATTATTGAACATGGTGCAGAGTATGTTTAGCAACTCCAAGCTTTCTAAGTCCTTGTGGACTGAAGCTCTCAAGATGACTATGTATATATTAAACTAGGTTCCAAGCAAGGCTATCTCAAAGACACCATTTGAATTATGGAAAGGTTGAAAATTGAGTTTGCGACATGTACACGTTTGGGGATGCCTATCTAAAGTAAGAGTCTATAATCCACAAGAAAAGAAGCTAGACCCAAGGACCATAAGTGGGTGTTTTGATGGATATGTCAAATGATCTAAGGGATACAAATTTTATTGTCCATCACATACTACTAGGTTTGTGGAATCAAGAAATGCTAAATTTCTTGAGAATGACTTGATTAGTGGGAGAAATTAATCCTAGAACACTATTCTAGAGAAAGATCATGCAGGTGCCCAACCCTCTACTTTAAGTGAAAGACTGATTATTGTATACAACATGCCTAGAGCACAAATGTGCAATGAACAACAACCAATCATTGAAGTTCCACAGACTACTGATCAAGAAGCAGTAGATCTAGCCGAACAATAAATACTAGAACCTATTGAACATCATGCTTCTTAAGAGAATGATGAATCAACATTAAGAAGATCTACTAGAGAAAGTTGATCAATGATTCCTAGTGACTATATAGTGTATCTACAAGAGTCTAACTATAACATAGGAGCTGAAAATGATCCCAAAACCTTTTCACAAGCCATGAGTTGTAAGGGATTTGACTTGTGGTATGATGCCATGAAAGATGAGATGAACTCTATATCATCTAATGGAGTATGGGATCTTATCAGGTTTCCTGATGGTGTAAAAAACATTGATTGCAAATGGGTCTTCAAGACAAAGAAAGACTGATTAGGCAACATTGAAAGATATAAGATAAGACTTGTTGCTAAAGGGTTCACTTAGAAAGAGGAAATAGATTACATGAAGACCTTTTATCTTGTATCCAAGAAGGACTCCCTTCATGTGATTATGGCATTGGTTGCCCATTTTGATTTCAAATTACATTAGATGGTTGTGAAAATGACATTCTTCAATGGTGATCTAGAGGAAGAGGTTTATATGAAACAACCTGAAGGATTTTCCTCTAGTGGTGGTGAGCAATTAGTATGCAAGCTCAAGGAATCCATATATGGATTGAAATAGGCCTCACATTGATGGTATTTAAAATTCCATGATTTCATCACTTCATTTGGTTTTGAAGAGAACATAATGGATCAATGTACATACCAGAAGGTTAGTGGGAGAAAAATTTGTTTCCTTGTCCTATATATGTCGATGATATCCTTCTTGCGACCAATGATAATGGATTTCTATATGAGGTGAAGCAATTTCTTTCTAAAAACTTTGACATGAAGGATATGAATGAGGCATCTTATGTCATTAGCATTAAGATCCATAGGGCTAGATCTACATGTGTTCTAGGACTATCATAGGAAACCTATATCAAGAAAGCTTTAGAGAGGTTTCAGATGAAAGATTGTTCACCAAGTATAGCAACCATTATGAGGGGTGACAAGTTCAATTTGAACCAGTGCCCCAGGAATGATTTAGAGAAAAGAAAAATGAGCAACATTCCATATGTTTCAGCTATTGAAAGCCTAATGTATGCTTAGGTTTGCACAAGACCTGACATTGCATTTGTTGTGGGAATGTTGGATAGATATCAAAGTAATCTAGGCATTGACCACTGGAAGGCTACAAAGAAGGTGATGAGCTACCTTCAAGGTACAAAAGATTACATGCTTATGTATAGATGAACTGACAATTTGAAGGTGATTAGCTACTCTGATTTAGACTTTGCTGGCTTTGTTAATTCAAGGAAATCAACATCTGGTTATGTTTTTATGTTGGTTGGAGGAGTTGTGTCTTAGAGAAGTGGAAAGCAAACCTTGGTTGCTACTTCTACAATGGAGGCAAAGTTTGTTTCTTGTTTTGAGGTTACTTCACATGGTCTATGGTTGAAGAGTTTCATGTTGAACCTTATAATTATAGATTCTATATTTGGGCCATTAAGAATGTTTTGTGATAATTCAGCTATTGTCTTTATGGCTAAGAATAATAAGAGTGATAGTCGAAGTAAACACATTGACATAAAGTACTTAGCCATAAGGAAATGTGTTAAGGAAAAGAAAGTGGTCATTGAGCATATAAGCAATGAATTGATTATAGTTGATCCTTTGACAAAAGAAATGCCACCGAAGTCATTTAAGGATCATGTAGAACATATGGGACTTGGTTTCATAATGTAATTTGTACATACAATTTTGCAATCTTAATGAAACTCTTATTCAGTTGTGATGTTTTCGCATATTTAGTTTGCACATATAATTATTAAAAAAATTCACATATGGTAGGACTTAGAATGAATATTGGGTTTATTCATAAATTTTATTTACCATATAAGGAATTAAGTTTAAAAGATAATACATTGTAATACATGGAAAATAATACTCACATTCACAGGAACTATCACCATGATTCACGTATTTATATCTTGAAATTTGGGTTTGATGGATATTAATTTAAATATGGAGACCAAGTGGGAGAATGTAATCATTTATGGGAAAATTGATGGTTTGTAATAGTTCCATAAATGTAACTATTATAGGAAAACCAATGGTTTGTAACAGTTCCATAAAAGTGACTATTATGGGAAAATCAATGCTTTGTAATGGTTACCACAAGAGTGGTCTCATATTTGTCATTTAGACTAAAATTTTGGTAACTGACATTTTTCTAGCTTATAAAGTGTTCTTGATGGGAGAACAAAGCATTGAAAGAAATCAAGGTAATGTTACAGTTTTGGTTGCAATCACAAATGCTAAGAGTCTCCATCTACCATCGTTGTTGAGTGTCGGTGTTATAGAAGAATCAGAACACTCACTGCAACAAGTTCATGCAAAGGTATTAATGGCTAGAGGTTAGTTTTAATTTATTTTTGCATCTTTGATTCCTTGTGCAATCAGTTATTATGTTGTTTGGCCAATGTTTTCTGCATAATTTTTTTTCCAACAAAAAAAGGACCTGCCACTTTAGAATGAAGCCAATGAACCTTGAAAGAAAATCTGTAGTTTTTTCTAAGCTAATTTGAGAAGTCTACGAGTCTTTTTTTTAATGCTTTGAACCCATTTAATATTTACAATTATATGTCATTTACTTTTACTTTGTTACTTAGAGTAATTTGTAATAAGTCTATGATCGTTGTCTTCTCACTTGAATATTTTGAACTTACCTAATATGTACTTGGAGTTACTTTTACTTTGTCATTTACTTTGGAGTTAGCTAAGTGCAAAATGTATGGTTTAACTCTTTGCGAGGTACATGCTTAGTTGACATTGTAGGATTCTAAGTATATTAATAGTAAACATAGTAAAAATGAATATGAATTCTCTTAACTAAGAAGAATGAAAATATAAAGTGATAGTATATGGTCTTGGCTTGTCATACATGTCCTAGGTTGATGAGATTGTTATCGTAATAACCAAGTAACTTTACTACAAAGCAAATTAAATAAAGTCACTAGGTTACCAAATAACTAAACTTTACACTCGAAACCAATTGTACTTCTTCCACCCATATTAATGAACACTAGAATAGTAAATAAGTTAGGAAATGTAAATGACAAAGTAAAAGTAAATGACATAGGAATATAAATTTATTCTACATGAAATGCCACAATGATGAAGAACAATCTCGACTTTAATTATAGGTCATAAATTGTTTCTATGAACAATCCACTTGAATAAAGATGTTGTACATCTATAATCCACCAGACTGTGGGCATTCACAACTAACTTTAATTTCAAGAAAACAAATTGCACAAATTTCTCCAGGGGTTGGCAAAAATGTTACACTTGACATTACAGTAGACTTGTATTTATAGGCATGACCATAGCCCACTACATCATATATTGAGTTATGATATTGCATCTACGATATCATACTCCTTTACATCAAATGTTTTATTAAGGTATTAACCTAGTGGTCAGATTGATTTGGAAAATCAAAATTATGGGTTCAATTCTAATAGAGAACATTGAGTTATAAATCTCTACTCTACTAATATCTTTAAGAGTACATATAGTGATCTAGTTTTGGTTTCGATAACTACATGCCCACCCTTAATAACCTATACTCTTGGTAGAAGCATTTTTTACCTACTGCCAAAAGTTATCAATTTTGGAAACATAATGTTTTTTTATAATACTTGTTAAAAGAATCTATGAGACAGTTAACATTTTTATTGAAGATAATATTATTGGAGAAGGAACAATTATCAACAGCTTAGTTAAAGTTAAACAAGGTTGTCCTTTGTCACCTACCCTTTTTAGCATCTTTATAGATGAGCTAAAGGAATGGATGTAAAATACCTCTCATTATGCTATGTTAGTGAATGGATTATTTTTGAACATGCTTCTCTTTGCAAATGATGTGGCCTTGATTGCAAAATTAGCTAAATTATATTCTTCAAATTCTCCATGACTATTGCAACCATTCTAGTATGAAAGTTAATATTGATATGACTAAAACTCTAGTTTGCAACACTAGAAATAGAAATTATGACTTTTTTCCTTGGAGAAAAAAGACTTGATACATGTGAATCTTATAAATATTTGGGAGTTGAATTTGCCAGTAATTACTACTGGAATACCCTTATTACGCAAAGAGTTTCTAGTGGCATGCGAGCTCTATTTGCTCTAAGAAATAAATGTACATTGAAATAAATTTTGGCATGGGAGATTAAAAGGAAACTTTTTCATGGCCTTGTCTAACTTGTATTATTGTATGGATGTGTTGCATGGTGATCTTATTTTTCCACACAATTAGAAAAAATTAGATCATGTTCAAAAATAGTTTCTTACTTTTAGAAGTAGATTTGCGTCTTCTTGAAGTTGAAGCCCTTTGTTAATTTATTGCTTATACTTAAAAGTTAACTCACATGGATGAAGTCATTTATGCTAAGGAGATAATGAATGCTATACAAGAAAATGGATGGTTGCATTAAGAAAAATTATGGCTTCAGTCATGGAAAATTATAATAGAAGATCTTATTTTAAACAAAAGGTTCTTATGGAAAACTTTAAAAGAAAAAATCTTGGCTAAAGTTTGGTTGAACATGTTAGGGAAAAAGCATTTTTATTTACATTCTATTAGAGGAGGTCTATTATCTAGTTTAAAAGTATCTATTCGTAGCTATTCCTATTCCTTTAAGGAATCAAATTACTAAAACAAGAATGAGCTCTCATCATCTCCTTATTGAGACAGTCATTACATCAATTTACCAAGAGAAGAGCGTATTTGCAAACTGTGCAAATAAGATGAAGAAAATAATTTTTTCTTTTGCCCATCTTTTGCTCACATTTGAATGAATTATACTATTAATTGTAATTTGGTGATTTTTTTCTTCCAAATTGACCCTATTTTCTTGGGTCATTACATCAATGATATTTTCAAATTTCTTCAAAAATATGTTGAGGCTTTGTAAGTGTTTAACAAATCCTTTATGATTTCTTAGATGTAATAAAAATTCTTAATTTCTAATTTCTAGCTATAAATATTAAAAATATAATTCAAAATATAGAAAACTCACTGGAAATCTTGTTAAAAATAAGGAAAGAAGACATGGGTAAAAATAAATAATCAAAGATAAAATAATTATATTTCAATAAAATTAAGGTTATCTTGCGCTAATATTTTAATAAGTAAAAATTTCATAATCATATTTAGTCTTTAATCATTTTTATATTAAATTTCTCTTTTGAATCCGATATCTATATATTTTTCATTGAAAATTGATGGAATATCATATATCACAATTATTGGTTTAAATAAGTGCGACCAACATGATGGATTATACTTTTATAAAAAAGAAAGGACATGGGGTATGAAAATATAGTCTTGGAGAGGGTTGACTAATGTTATAGTCAAGACATTTATGTCTCAGAATGGAGGTTGTGGTTTTACGCCATGAGAAGATGAAGACTCTACATTGCCTACATCCAAGAAACAATATTGAAATGGGAGAAAGCTAAAGACTTAAGCCAGGGTTATAAACTCTTCTACTTAGGAAAATAAAATCATTGATATGGAGTAAGCATCATCATTGATCAATTTGTCAAAGATAAAGTGGTACAAGTATTTTGCCATGACATTATTGTGCTTGGAAATGAGATCATCAGTATCATTAGCATACTAAAAACAACTCGTGACATAATAAAAATCAGCTAACTTGCTAACCTCACTCAATCAACGTAGGCCTCATTGTAGAACAGTTAAGTGTCATGGTTTTGGGGAGCAACTCATTGTTGTTAGTAGCCATATCTTGGCCTGAATATGCTTCACAAATAGGGCTTGAAAATTTGATTAAGAAAAATTTTTGGTATTTCATAGATTAGATGTTTCAAGAAATTTCCTAGTAAGAAAGCATATTTATTGAAGGGGATTTTAATGGTTACGTTGGATCTATGAAAATAGGATATGACAAGATTCATGGAGGACAAGGATTTGGAGAGTGCAATGATATGGAAGATTTGCTACTACAATAATTGCAAGTGCCTGTGATGTTACAATTATAAATACTAATTTCAAGAAGAGGATAGAGCATTTAATTACATACAAGAGTGGTATGGATAAAACAAAATTGATTATTTCTTGTTGCGCAAAAGAGACTAGGCCATGTGCAAAGACTGCAAGGTCATACTTGGAGAGTGCCTTGACCAATGGTCATGGATTTAGTTGCATAGAGCTTTAAAGGTACTATGAGAAAAGAGACTAAATACATAAAATGGTGGAATTTGTAAGAAGATAACATCAACTTATTTAAAGAACAATGGCTTCATGAAGGTACCTGGAATTGGGAACAAATTTAATTTGGGACTAGATGGAAAGTTTCATTCATAAAATTGGAAAGAACATTTTGGGTTAAATAAAAGGCAAAAAATATATCTCAAAGGAGACATGATGGTAGAGAGATGAGGTGCAACATGTTATCCAAAATAAGAAAAAACACTCAAGGACTAGTAGTAAAGCAATAGTCAAGAAAATAAGCTGATATACAAAATGACAAATGATGAGACGCGATATGCACAAGCCGCGATATCACATACGCGATATCGCGGTCCGCCACCAAATCTATAAATAAGAGGCGGCACTCACCTCATTTCCCAATCCTGGCTAGAAGTAGCAAAGCTCTGGCAGTTTGATCACTCCAGAGTTAGATTAATTTCCCATGTGCCCGCAGTAGGAGTCCTAGAGTGAACGGCTCTTTATTCGAGCAACTTTGTACCTAAACACAAGTTGTGTATGAAAATAAAGACAAACTTGATTGGATAAACCGTGCAGTGCATGGATAGGATTTTATTTATTGTTATTTATTACTTTCCTAGAATGTGGTACGAGTACGACTTGATTACGAGCATCTAAGGATGTGTACGGCTAGTCAAGGAATCGGCTGCTCATCGCACTTAGGCTAGTTAGGTTCTCTCACCCTTCACTCCTAGAACGTGGGGTAAGTACGACTTGGCTACGAGCACCTACGGGTGTGTACGACTAGTTAAGGAATCAGCTGCTTATCACACTTAGGCTAGTTAGGTGCCTCGGTACGACCACTTCGAGCACGTGCGTTACGTGTGGTGATCCTAGTAACGATTAGCGTTTGGTAACCACAGTTGCATCGGTTCAGGGTGTGTACGGTAAGTGGGAATGGATGCTGACGCTAGTTAATTTAGACTTAGGTCCTTAGTTAGAGTAGTTAGTTCTCTCAACCCTTTACCCTCTAGCATAGGAGATAAACGTGAAAAGACCAAAAAAATCATATACCTCGGACTTACTTAACCATACACCGTGACAACAACAAGTAAGTCTGGGAAGACAACGAATGATTAACCCCAAGTGTTCCATGGGGCGTTTAGGCATTTAGTCTATGGAGTTCAACCGGATGACGTGTGCTATGCTCGTTTCGTATGGTTGAGTGTAGGGGTACCTTGCCACTCATCATTGGCACCATTGCCGGGGACTAAGTGTTTGTGCGCCTAATAGAACATAAGGGATATCACTCACATCGTTGTGAGCCTTAACAAACCTTAGGGTTAATCAAAATAAAATTTATATATAACAGTGAAATTAGCACACCAATAAAAAATTCCTTCTTCTCATAAGAGCAACTCACCACCTAAGGATCATACACGAGACAGTCGACAACATAAAAAACATAACCAAGATCAGCCAATGCCTTAACAATATAAGATGACATATACTCATCCCGATTAGTATATTCCAGATTTTACTTTTGTTCTCCATCAAGATGAACAACTGTGGTGGAGAGATTTGCAAGGTAACATTGTGTTACCCCCAGATCGATCAATCCCTAACATGCTTTTCCATGCCTTAGCACAAATTGGCATGCAAGAACTATTTACGGAATACGTTATGGATGACTTTGACACAAGGGATTATCATCCCACAGATGCCCAACGTATTCGGGACTTAAGACAGGAGAGTCAACATACTTTTCTGAAGGGCAAAGCCCTACACGTCCTTAGCGAAATAGGAGATGAGGAACCCTTTATCACGGGTTCTTTAGCGAAGGATGTTCCCCCTCCTAACGATGGTGATGAGGAAGGGTATTAGAACATAAGATCAACGATCCATATCCCTAGTTTTGCTACCCATGCACACCAATTGTTCACAGAGGGAACAACCACTCACGCTAAGGACGGGCACTTTGATCGTCACAATGATCGGGGCCGTAGCAGCCGAAGAGAAGGCAAGAAACATCATCATGGTGATGGTTCCCCTTCTTCACATCACTCACCCTCTCCTTCCACATCTGGGGGCAGCCA
>MNCI01008511.1:83054-147272 GCA_015680685.1 Gnetum montanum
CCTCGGACTTACTTAACCATACACCGTGACAACAACAAGTGAGTCTGGGAAGACAACGAATGATTAACCCCAAGTGTTCCATGGGGTGTTTAGGCATTTAGTCTACGGAGTTTGACCGGATCGCACGTGCTACGCTCGTTTCGTATGGTTGAGTGTAGGGGTACCTCGCCACTCATCAACAAAGAAGGAGGCAACTGTAGCAATAGCCAAAGTAAAACATAAGGCCTTAGATAAATTTTATGAGAAATTAGGAACAAAGAAAGGAGAAAAATCTATTTATAAATTGGTAAAAATTAGGAACAAGAAATGTAAGGACATTTATCATGTCAAATGCATCAAGAAAGCACATGAAAGAATTTTGGTAAAAGATAATGAAATTTTGGATAGGTGGAAAAATTATTTCCAAGAATTATTAAATGAAGAATTCCTAAGAGAAGACATCCAAGAAAAAGAACCAAATTTTGGTTTGGCTAATGAACTTTCCTTCTCTGAGGTGAAAACAATGTTATCAAAGATGAAAATTGGAAAAGTTGTTAGACCAGATAATATTCCTATAGCAGTTTGGAAAGCATTGGGAGATATGAGAGTTTTTTGGCTAAAATAATAATTTAACAAATTTTGAAGGATGGAGAAATGCCTAACAATTGAATTTTTTTTTCTTATTCCCATTCACAAAAATAAAAGAGATGTACACAATTGCGAAAACTATAGAGGGATCAAGCTAATGGGTCATAATATGAAGCTTTGTGAGAGAGTCATGGAGTAGTGTCTCAGACTTGAATCAATAGTATAAGAAAATCAATTTTGATTTATACAAAGGAAATCTACTATATAGGCTATTTTTTGATGTGATAGTTGATGGAGAAATTCAGAAAACATACACAAAATCTACATATGATCTTCATTGACTTGGAAAAAACATATGATAGACTACCTCAAGATATTATTTGGTGGGCCTTGTGGAGGAAAAAGATCCCTAATAAATATATTAAAGTGATTCAAGATTTTTATGAAGAGGCTACCACTAAAATGAGAATTTTTATAATAGCATTTGATTTTCTAGGTATAATAGGTCTACATCAAGGGTTTGCAATTAGCTTGTACTTATATGCCATTATTATGAATGAATTAACAAAGAAAATATATGATGAAATCCCTTGGTGTATGCTATTTGTAGATGATATTGTGTTGGGAGATACAACTCAAAAAAAATATTGTTGCTAAAATGGAGAAGTTGAGACATGTTCTAGAATCAAAAGGCTTAAAAATTAGGAAAAGTAAGATATAATATATGGAATGCAATTTTAATAATAGCACAAACAAAGGTGAAATAGAAGTGACAATTCAAGGCAAAAAGTCCCTCACTGTAAATAGTATCACTACCTAGGATTAATTCTTCAATTAGGCAGGATGGTCAAAATGGAGACAAACTAGTAGTGTTTTATATGATAAAAGAATACCAATAAAATTAAAGAAGAAATTTTACAGTCAAACAATTAGACTTGCTATCTTATATATTATTGAATGTTGGGCAGTACAAAATAGGCATGAATAACAAATTAGTGTGGTAGAAATGTGAATGCTTCGATGGATGTTGAATGTTATTAGAAGAGATAAACTACATAATACAAACATTAGAGGAAGACTTGGAGTGATTTCTATTTTAGATAAGCTATAAGAATTGTCACTTAGATGGTTTGGACATATTCAAAGAAGATCATTCAATGAGCATATAAACAAATATTGCTACATCATTGTTTCAAGAAAGCCATCGAAAGGAAGACCAAAGAAGACATAGAAAAAAAATGATTAAAGATGATTTGAAGAAACTACAAATAAACAAGGATCTAGCTCTTCATACAAGTGAATGAGAAAAAAGAACTCATGTAGGTGACTTCATTTTGTTGAGACAAAGCTAGGATGATGATGAAAAGAGGTTGTGGTCTCATTACTCACTACCGCATATAGGTGTATTAGTAGTGGAGTAGCCTTATAGTGGGACACTCTTATAGTGGGTCACATATACCATGCTACTACATAAGGTAAAGGCACCAAGTTTTCTTGTCTATATATACATAAGCTAGTTGTTTCTAATCTTGTGAAGAAACATTAATTAAAATAATTTCTACTTTGTTACACAAAAATAATGTTACATTTATAATTCAAATCTTAGTTAAGAATGCAATTATGGAACTACCATGCCATTGGTTGAAATTTACGTATGTCAACAAACTACAATTACAAATAGAGGTTAATAAAAATTATAAGTTACCATCTATTTGGAAAAACTTAAACAATGAACAATTTGAAAGAATATGGGTTGGATCCAAAGCATGTCCAAAGGAAAAATTAAATTCAATATGACCATATAGTTTTCTTTAGGCCACCTATAATCAATGAACGACTTAAACGTTTAAGAACGGCTTATTCTTCACTTAATAAAAATCGAAGATTATTCAAATGTGGACAATTATATTACAGATCATAGTACGCCTAGATGACATCATAGAATTAAAAGGGAGGGTTAAAGAGGTTCTCTTTTTTAGAACACCATTCATGTAACAACGCTGCCCAACGTTGTCCGGCACCCCTGTCCGGCACCCCAAGGAATTCCCTAACATCCAATTGACTTGGGGAAGATCCAATGTATCAATCCCTCTGTTAAACTTCGAAAATAAATTACGCCAAAGTATAAGGAATTAGGGTCCCAAGATTCCGATGTGACATTAACGTAAATTCGCAAGTTACAAATTGCGTGCCGGAAGTATTGAAGACTTGAATCATGATACGCACAAGATTGATTTTTAGGGGTTCCTGGTTCAGGGCCAACAAATCAGCAATGCTACTAATGAAAATAGTTGTTAAAAGTGATCTTGCTAAACAAAAACAACCAAACGCCCTAATTAAGGAAACGAAAGCGAAAACCTAAACGTTTTATATATATGTGTGGGCTTATATGTGCATGGTCGAGAATTTGTAAAACTGTTCAAACGACAGGACAAAGCTGAATCCGTCTGCGAAAATGACGAGGTCGAGGAGAATATGTAGATGGATTGGATTGTGGGTCACTACGATTCTGTTGTTCTGTAGTAATGCTATAACCGGCCAGATTGCTTCCCGCATGCAGGATCTGGTTACAGAACTCCCCGGTCAGCCGGCTGTGAACTTCAGCCATTATGCCGGTTATGTTAATCTCAGCAGCAACCGAGCTTTGTTTTACTGGTTTTTTGAAGCTTCTTCCGCCAAGGAGCACAAACCTTTGCTGCTTTGGTTAAATGGAGGTACTTGGTCAGACAATGTTCATGTTGATGCTGCTGCTGTTGTGTAATCTTTGTTTCTTTCTCTGTAATTTGTAACTTTACATTTGCCAAGTTCATTAGTTCTGCGCAACAGTCTTCATTTTCTGGTACCTTTTGTAAAATGTGCAGCGATTTTTAATTGGTTTTGGTACGGTAAACTTTAATATCTTGTTGAAAATATCAATGCCCATACCCAGGATGCAGGTCATTAGCATTACGATTTCTATTCTGAAATGTGATTTACATGGATCTTTGTCTCACTGATATTATCAATGCACCGAACATGGTCTGTCTGTCTGAATGGTGGTTAGGCCAGAACTGACTTCTGGAAAGTCTGACTGCTATTGTGGTCTAATTTGTGGGTCATGCATGAACAAGATTACAGGCTGTGATTTTGTTTTTGTGCCTTTGTGTCGTGGTCATGGTATCCTTAGGGCAATTTTGTATGGTTATATTTGGAACATGTGTTGGTATTTAATGGTGTGCGTAGTTGTCTGTAGTTAAATTTTGTGGGTCATGGTTGAATCAGATTTTTCTGTGGTTCCTGTATTCCATATGCAGGACCGGGCTGTTCCTCTGTTGGGTATGGTGCCACGCAAGAGATTGGGCCGTTTCTGGTGGATCGACAGGACTCCTCGTCCAATCTGACCTTCAATGATTATTCATGGAACAGAGGTACGCCAAATGCCTACCTTCAACTTGAATAGCAAGTCATGACATGATGTGATGTTTTCAGAATCTAGATCCTCAGAATTAGATTGAATAGTTATTCAACCGAGATTGTAGCTTTGTAGATACATTTCCCCAGTTTTTTTGTTTTAGCGAGAATAATGGTAGCCTGGTCCGTCAGCTAGAAAATTCAACAAATTTTTGCTCGAGGAAAGGATGAAAACTTCCCAAATGCTAATTTGTCAAGTCAACGTTCTGTCCCTCTAGAACGGATGATGGCAGACATGGCCTCTGTTAACCAACCATGATTTACATGTCATTTTCTGATGCAACAGAGGCAAATCTTCTTTTCGTTGAATCTCCGGTCGGTGTCGGCTTCTCCTATTCGTTAAATACTTCTGAATATAATGAACTTGGTGATAACATCGCTGGTGAGTGCCAAACTGATGATAATATCCCAATTCGTGTTCTCCATTTTTTTTAGATGTCAATCAATATAGACACTAATACGGATAGATCTGTACAGCCAATGACATGTATAGGTTCCTGCAAAACTGGTTCACTGATTATCCGCAATACAAAAATAGGGAGTTCTTCATTGGTGGCGAAAGTTACGGAGGTACGTTTATATATATCGTGGTTGAATGTTGACCAAATGTCCACACTCTTTATAGCTCCTCCTTTCCTTGTCAATCTTTGTCATTGGAGCCGCAAGTTGTGGAAGTGCGTTTATAATGGTCAGTGTTGACCAAATTCCCCACTCTGTTTATAAGCTCCTCCTTTTCTAATCAGATTGTCAATCCGGTCTGCAGGAAAATATGTACCTGAGCTAGCAGACCTGATTCTTAGCCGCAACAAAGATGCCAAAAATATAAAATTCAACTTGAAGGGATTTTTGGTGTGTACCCAAAACCTTATAACATCATACATGGCTATGTTTTGGCATCAAATCTGCTAGGATAAAGAACCATCATAGCTATTTGTCTAGAGGTTAAATAGTTGTAATTATTAACTTAAATCTTTCATGGATTAGTGCTATAGTACAGAAATTAACACAGAAGCCTAGATGCATAACTCCTTGGCTTAGTGCAGGTTGGCAACCCAGAAACCCACGATGGTATGGATAACAAAGGGTTGATGGAGTACGCATGGAGCCATGCAGTGGTTTCAGATGATACTTACGAGGCTGCTACCAAGTTTTGCAACTACAGCGACGAGAACATGTGGGACAATACCAACTGCTCCGATGCTTTTGATACTATGAATGCCAATTATGGTAAAATAGATATGTATTCAGTTTTCACTCCCAAATGCAATAGCAGCCAAAGCTCCAGCTCCTCCAGGGCTTTTGCCACTTTCTCACGAGCAACAAGTGCCGCAAAGGTAACAAATTTATTTCGGGTCAATTTTGTTTGAGAATAGTTAGGTAATTGATCAGTTATGGGTTTGTTTGGCTAGCTACTGATGTTCTACGAAATTATATGCTGTTTTATGAAATATGGATTTTGTAGAGATGGGCTGTACTAGGGTATGGTGCTTTCGATCCCTGTCTTGATGACTTTGCAGAGGCATACTACAACAGGCGGGATGTTCAGAACGCCCTGCATGCCAGCGATGGAAGAACCCTGAAAAATTGGACTACTTGCAAGTATGAAATCCATAATAACTGTTTCTTACAGGTCCACATTTCATCTTTGACTAACCAAGTTGATTAACTTTGTGATCTGCAGTCTGAATATTTTCAATAATTGGAGTGAGTCTGAATATTCTGTGCTTCCTCATTACCAGAATCTAATAGCAGCGGATCTAAGAATATTGGTCTACAGGTATGTTTATGTGATTATAGCATATTTTTCTTCCTTCCTTGCTCTATTCTCCTTCCTGTATGTTCAACTTAAACTGTATTTCAATGCTGTTGGTTTGTGGCAGTGGAGATGTGGACGGAAGGGTTCCTTTCATCTCTACAAAGCATTCACTAGCTTTGCTTAACCTTACCAAAAGCGGTGAATGGAGGCCCTGGTACAACAACCAACAGGTGAGGTAGCAATATCTGTTTCATTGGTAATCTATTATCTTTGGTTGAATATTAGTATATGTTATATTCATAATCTGACGTTTCAAAAATAATAAAACTTCATGTTAATAATACGACGTGGATGTTCAATTTATAGCTTCATGTAATATGAAACATTGCAGGTAGCAGGGTGGGCGCAAGAATACAAAGGCTTGACTTATGCAACTGTGCGAGGAGCAGGCCATGATGTCCCAACCTTCAAACCTAGCGAGGCTCTTGTTCTTTTTTCATCTTTTCTGTCCGCACATCCTTTGCCTAATGCTTAAGGACATCATGCCTTATAAGATATCCGAAGTATATAATGATCATTCTGGCTGGCTCCAGCAATTTGTTTGTAAATGTTAATTAAATTTCTTATATTGAGTTTTGCCCTGGCTGATTGGTTGAGAGGCTTATAACCAGTTGTTTGGAGTTTGTCACAGAAAATAAATAATTACCCTCCAGAAAGCACTTGGCTGGCGTTGGGTGTGGAAAATAAATAATTAAAACACTGGTAAGAGATGAATATTTCTAAGAGAATTATTATGGGAATGTAATGACTCAACAACTGCCATGGCAAGAAAGAATTATTAAACATTGCTTTTGATTTTTTTATAGGAAATTATTATGGGTATGTATGGTTGGACTTTCTTAGGAAAATAAATAGTTATTATCATAAAGTCAGGTGAAGAGATGAATTTTTTGATCGGAATTATTATTTTGACATGGAGGTCAATTAGTAGTTGGCTGGCTTTGTCACCATGGTCATAATGTTGGGTCAAGATATGAACTTTTTTAAAGATACTATGTTGGTTGGACTTTGTCACAAGAAATAAATAGATATGATCATAACACAAAATCCAACAGACAATTTCAAGTTGCCTAAATCCTTAAAAACTAACACAAAATTTCAAGCTATATTTACCAGTAAAAACCAATACAAATTTTCAAGCTAATCAATTGCTAGGACAAAAATAAACAATGCTTTTGATTTTTTAAAAAACATAAAAATATTAGTAAGAGCTATTTGATTGGTAGGACAAAAATAAACAATGCTTTGATTTTTTAAAAAAATATAAAAATATTGGTAAGAGCTATTTGGTTGGACTTTGTTATAGGAAATAAATAGTTATGATCATACCACAAAATCCAACGGACAATTTCAAGTTATACCATAAAAAACCAACACCAAATTTCAAATTATGTATACCAACAAAAACTAACATAAAATTTCAAGCTAAATAATTACTATAACAAAAATTAACAATGTCAAAATTTAAATCAATGTTCCACAAATCCTTCCATAAGTCTTTTAACTTGAAAAATTAAACTATTACTAGTCCTCCAACTGCAATAAGGGATACATGGAAGAACTTGCCAAAATTTAAATTTTTGCTTATCTAGTGAGTACCTCTGCCAATAATTTAAAAGTTCACAGAATTAGCTCTTTAAAAAGCCCCAACTAGAACATCCACAAAAAGTTGTCTAAACCTCTATAGCAAAAGAGCACTGTAAAAAGATGTATCTCACCATTTTGGTTTAAAAAGGCATACATTTTGGAGTGGACTTCATTTGGATGCTAAATTTTTTTTAGTAATTTATCCTCATGACATTTACAAAAGAAAATTTAAAGGCACAATGGAAAAATGCTTTTAATCCAATGACAAAAGTTTAGGGGTTGTCTTGAAAACAAGGTTTTGTAACCTTAATGACTATATAACTATGGTGTTGGTTATGAAGATTTTAGGGATTATCAATAAAATTATTTACAAATCAACAATGAATCACCTAAATTTTATAGGTTGTCTTAGAAACAAGGTTTTGTAATCTTTCTTAATTATATCACCGTGGTGTTGGTTATAAAAATTATGAGGTTTATTTATAAAATTATTCACAAGGTAACTATAAATTACTTCTATGGTTCTCATTAGCTTGTATTTTGTTACAATTTACAAAATTCTTTGGGGCCCAATATGTTGTGTCATCTTGAAAAAAGAAAGAACACCATTGGTCTAGGCCTCCCTGGGCATAAGCAAAGCTATGGGGATCAAATATAGGGTAGATCTAATGAGACAAATAGAATAATACAATGTTTGCAATTTGCCATCGTCACCTACATAGCTACTTACATGCATGCTTGTTAGCAACAAGCATTGGGTGAGGGATGCTAGATGCTAAAACAATAATAATAATAAGTAAAGAAAAAGAATTAGTGTACATCAAATGCTTAATCATTGAGTAGAAGGCACTAAAATTAACATGGAAAGGAATAATTTTCCAATTTTAGGGATATTTACTTAGATGTACAACCTTATAATAGATGCTTTGAAAAATCAAGAGACAAAAATTAATTGTTAGTAGGAAGATGGTCCCAATCCTAACCTCATTTTTTCATATTTATGATCCAACTTAAAATAATAAAAAGATTTGATATAGAAATAGAAAGCTTTGAGGAAATATCTACTTTTGTAAGAGATGGTCCAATTAGAACTTCACAACTCGACATAGCCCACTAGAATCAAACCCATAAATTGGAGCTTTCAAATCAAGAGTCTTACCACTAGGCTAACACTATAAATACAATAGCATATGTTGGCACATATTATCCAACATAAGTGACCTTATGATGAGACTTTTTGGCATTTTCTATAGTCCTTTCATCAACAAAAGATTTAATCTTTAGGCAGGAAATAATGTTTTTATATAATTTTTTTTCATTACATGCTATTTGTTTAGTTTGATTAATACTTCTTGTAGTAAAATTATTCATAGGAGCATTTATCTTTTTTGATTTCTTTATTGTCATTTGATCATTCCTGTCATTGACATTAATTTGATTTTTCATCTATTTAGCTTCAAATTATTTTTTTATTCTCAATTTCAATACATTTTTTCTTTTCCTCAACATCAATTTTCTTGAGGGAAAAAAAATAAAAAAGAAGATAAACATTAAATAATGAGAGTAATATCTTTATCGTGCACGAATCAAAGCATTGTCTAGCTTAACAAGTTAAAAAAATGAGAGTAATATCTAGCACAAATGACTTGAATGTCTTGTTTTTACATCACATCATTTAACTATGAAGCCAAATTTTGATTATAAAACATGTAACCCAAAATTCTAATGAACACATTGTAATGTAGATTCAATTACAAGTCACTTGTCTACATCATTAGGGAGAATAAAATCATGTGTTTTAGTTCCATCAATATCATTGTTATAAAACATCTCAAATTTTTGCTCACCAGCTTGTAAATTTGCATCCTTAAAATTAATAGAAATTTTCGCATCAACAAAAAAAAACACAAATTTTGGCATAAATTGAAAAAAATTGGAGGTAATTTCCAATCCCTATAGGAGAATTCTAGAGAGATCAAATCCACTATTGAAAAATCAAAGAGAGAAAAATCAAATCTACTAGAAAAAAATTAGATCCACAAGAAAAACATTAGACCTCTTCTCTTCTATTTAGGTTTTACCAAAGTATTACGTTGGCTACATGGTATATGATATATGTAGTTATTGTTTGGATTCTAACAACCCCTACAATCTAAGATCTTGAAGATTAACTGGTAATTCATGAAGGATGATATTTCTTAAAATTAAATCCTTTTAGAATATTCTTTAAAAATCTTGACTCTTCTCTAAAAGTTTGTTATAAAAAATCTAGTGTCAATGACTAACAATATGTTGTTGAGCTCTGTGAAAAGCTAATGAAAGATTAAATAGATTAACAAAACATGAAACTTTTGAATTTTTTTAGATTGAGTTTCAAAATTTGGAGTCCATTTACAAATGATCAACACTACATGCTTATATATAAATGACACCATATCTAAGGCACATTATACCATGGAAGCATCACCTAGCTCAACAAGTAGAACAAATGAGAATAGTACCTAGTATAAATGATTGAATGTTATACTTTTGTATCACGTCATTTAATTGTGAAGTAAAACTTTGATTATGAGGTAGGTGACTCAAAATTTGAATGATCACATATTGTGATGTAAGGTTAGCCACTAATGACTCATATACATTATTAAGAAGAACAAAATGAAGTTTCTTATTTGCAATAACATTACTAGAAAAAGGAGTTGTAAATTTATGCTTACTAGCTTGTCAATTTGAATTTTGAGAACCAATAGAAGTTTTACATTAGTAGAAGAAGCAAAAATTTTGGCATTGGTAGATAAAGTTGGAAGTAATTTAGAATTCTCATAGGGGAAAGATAATTTTGGAGAAATTAGTTCCATTGATGAAACCTTAGTTAGCACAAAATAACTAATGATTTAATACTTAAGCTACCATTTCATTGGCTAGTATACAAAGGAAATTTTAAGTATCTTCAAAGCACATCTCTTGAATTATCAAGGATATTATTTGTAATCAATCTGAACTTGTCCAAACCTAAAGGAATGACCATAAGTACATCCTAAGACAAATAGCCAACTTGATACTTTGGAAGAATTATAAAGGAATAGAAACATACTTTAAGTTGACTCAAATTGGAGACCTCTTGTCTAACAAGACAATGAGCTAACTTCTTGAGTCACCTATTTGTATTAGTTTTTTCTAGCCAAGTTGTAAGTTTTAAAGATGATTTAAGAATTATGATTTCTTAGAAAATAATCTAAAGGTTAGTTATAATAAGGTATTGTGTTGGCTTATCAACCAACAAGTTGCAACTTTAAACTATAACCAAATCATTATTATTTATTCTAAATCCTACTACGACTTTAGTTTTCCTAAATGTTGTAATTATAATCAATAACATGATAGTTAGATTGTTAATCTATATGTTTATCTCAAACAAAACAAAACAAAAAAATCATATGTTTATCAATTAACACATTTAGGTTGTAGCAAGTATTGAGCTAGGTAAATATGAACTTGATCTCACAACTCACTCAACCTAGCAAGGTAGATGTGATGTACTAAAACTTGAGTGTCCCACCCCAAAGGCTACTCCACTACTATTACACATAAGGCAAAGAGGCATAAGTTGAACTTACAGCATTCTCACCAAAAGGTAAGTGTCTTGAAATTTATAGAATGAATGAGACTAGAAGAAAGCATTATAAGCTAATATCTGATGATCCTTGGCAAGTGTGATTGTAATTGTTGTCACTAAATATCTCTATGCGGTTAGAGATGTCAAAAGATTGCACTGAAAAAGATAGTTGCTAAGTGAAGAAAATTCTTTGTCTGGTCTTATGACAAATTCAGAGTTAAAAGAATCATTATATTCCTTTATAATTCTTCTAGCAGGGCTGTGGGAAGAAGATCTGCTTAGGAATATAATTCTTCTAGCAGGGCTGTGGGAAGAAGATCTGCTTAATCTAACGACCTTTTTGTATAAATGCGTGGGTAAGATTTGCTCAATCTAACCACTTTAGAATGACGCCCCCGTTGTATAGATGTGACTTTCTCCTAGACCGACGGCGACAGCATCATCTCCCACCCATTGCTACCCACGCTTCCCGATTGTTATCTTTTGCCTTTGGTCTGCAATTACAGTTTTGCTACTTTCGTGGCATCTCTACGTTGTTCAATACAGTCTTGCATCTGCCAGCCGGTAGCGGTTTGATCGTCCTAGTTGTGGCGATTTTGTTTGTTAATGTGCCTTTAACTAGAATTGAATGTTCTGCTAGGACAGTAATGTCAGTTTTAAACTTTTAGTAACTTTTGATTTTTGTCAATATAATAGCTCTGGAGGTTTTTTTTTTTTTTAAAATGGAGCCGTCGGTACTCTAAAAAGTTTATAGTCAGATATTACGCAATGGAATGTCCTTCTGTAGCACTTTCAGCGCATCAATCCAGAGGACAAGAATCCACGGTTAACTCCGCCAACGTTAAAATTCGAAATTAGCTATCATGGCAAAATTGTGTACCCTATTGTCAAATCTATTCTTGTGCAAGGTATTGGATCTACGTGCCCATTAAAACTTTGGAAAATGATAAGATATTAGGTTCCTGCAGCCTAAATAGGTGGCAGACTCTAAAGCTTAAGTTATCTCTTCCCTTTTCATCCGGATGCTGCCCCAATCACTCTTACCCCACCATCGTTGCGGTATTCATGAATACAAACAAAAACTGTAAACGTAATGACTTAGCTTTTATCAAATAATGATTAGCTTAGGGGTAAAGTATCAACTCTAGTAATAAGAGGTTGAAGGTTCTATCTTTCATTGTAATAAAAATAACAATGGCTGTGTATCTTTGATTTCTATAAGTTTTTCCACCTAAACAATTTATTGTCTTGGATTTCAGAAAGCTTTTTCACTTCAGAAATCTCTCCTCCTTTGAATTGTGTTGAAAGTGTAAAGTGCAGTCTCTCCTTCCTTCGAATTTTGTTGAAAGTGTACAGTACACTAATCAAAAGGCTCCAAAATTTGTTTGTTTGCAAGGGATACCGGTAGAAAAGGTCTCCAAAATTTATCGGTAAAGAAAAATGGAAGAAAATGGGAGTCCATATAGTTACAATTACATTTTCCGTTTGTATTTTTTCAGCAATGCCTCCATTCTTTGAATTTCGTTGAAAACGTACATTACGCTAAAGAAAAGGCTCCAAAATTTGTTTGTTTGCTAGGGAGACTGGTAGAAAAAAGCCTCCAAAATTTGTTTGGTAAAAGAAAAATACAAAACTGGTTATTGCAAAACAAGAATGCACAGTTTTATTGAAAAGCCAAAGGTTTTTCATTTTTTTTAAAAAAGGGGGCTAGCGATAAAAGTTTACCACAGACTTATCTGTTGCAAACAAAATATTTTACTGGAACAAAATTTTTTGTTTGTATGTTTTTCAGCGATACTTCTGGGCAGCGGGCGACAGTAATGTGGGCAGCATTCGGATTTGATGAGCCACGTTATAGACGCAGCTGTAAATAGAATGCTCCAAATGCTATCAATCATGTGGCAATTGATGTTATGCTATTTTCAATGTATGATCTCTGAAAAGCACAGCTTTCAACATCATAAAAATACGAGTAGCAGCAAACGAAGCTCAAGGCAAGTGACCTAGAAAGCATAACTGAAAGCAATACCTACATTAAGAAAAGTTAACCGCTAAATTGTCTTACAGACAAGATCTCCCTCGAGGCACGGTTAATCAATAATGCATGATTGTCAACCACAATGATCGATAACCGTATGGTTTTTAAAGCAGAAAAAATTAATTTTTTCCTAAAATAAAGAAAGTTAACCTAAGTACTTCCTTGCCCCTTAAACTAGTTCTCATGGCCTTTTACAGGGTAAAAATCATGTCAACAAACAATGAATACAAAAATCCAAATCAAATGAATCTGAATATATAATCTTGGTGGTAAGCTTCTTCATTAAGCAACAGAGTATACCATTGAAATTAAATTTAGATGTACTACTAAAAACAAACTTAAAATTTAAATATAAACTTTTGATGAATTTCCCCTTGAATTTCACCCTGTATTCTAAATTTGTAATCGCTTTCTTGAAATTTACATCATTTATTAGAAAATGACCAAATATAGAGACCTTTTTGGTTCCGAAAAAAAAAAAGCAGAAAGAAAGAAAGTTATAGAGAATGTTTAACTCGCACTTTCCATGGGCCTGACGTTTTTAAGATCTCGCACGTCCCAGAAAGCCTCCTCTAGCAGGTCTGTGACCATAGATTTCTCAACAGCTCTAACAACGTAGTCTATTTCCTCCGAATTGTCAGGCCATGTACTGTTTGACTTATATATATCATTTTCAGTAATTTTTTCCACCAAGTTGTCAACTAATGCCCCTGGATTTACTTTTATGGGTAGTGATTTTATTCTATTCCATACCATTTTTGAGAGCCTCTCTCCCACTGGCCTTTCAGAGTGCAAACATCGAGCATCCATGAACTGTTTTTTCTCGTTATAAGGGTATAATATCTTATAGAGAATTTCATTCACTGTGTCAAATAACAACTTTTTGTTGATCAGCTCAGATTCACTAGAAAATGACCATTCATGCTGAAAAGTTTTTAACTTCTCTTCTACCTCTACAAAAACCATACCATCCAAAGGGTATTCTTGTGGATAGAAGAATATCTCACTTTCTTGGAGAATTCCTGATTGCTCAAGAACCATTGTAACATACCAATGCATCGACTCTTCATCATTGAGAAGATTGTTGGCGCCCTTTATTTGAGGCTGTTGAATTTTGTTCGTTAAATGTCTCAGGAGCTCATCAAGGTTAAATTCACTTGTTTCTTGATTGGTTTGATCCAAGTCAGAGAAGCCACCGGTTATACTAGCTTCTGATGTAAAACTGTCTTCTGCACCGCAAAAAATCCCATTCATTAGATTTTATTATTCAAGGCGAAAACTAAGTAATTGAACATGAACGTAACTATTTTTAAAAGTGCAACACATGAGCTCAGAATTCTTGAATTATCCCGCTTGAAAATTGAAGCCCCAAGATATCATATGAAGAAGAATAATGATATTTTCTTATAAGGACCTGTAAGAACAGACGTGCTAAAAATGTTTAGGGATGAAAAGAAAGAGATTTATACCTGAACATATGCTTCTGGTTGTCATTTTGTTCACCATCGAAGCATTCTCAATATCACTTTCTAACTTCTTGTCCTACAGTGAGTAAGAAAAACAAGTTTTATACCTTAAAGCAACAGAGTTTGCTTAACGGCATTCTTTCTGATTTATCAATAATGCTGAGTCATTTACCATTTCATCTTCTTTGGAAATAAAATCTATATTGTTTTTGTTAGGCTCTATGATGCAGAGAACTTCTTTGCATTTGTCAGTTGAGTCATAAGACTCACCATTCTCTGAAATCCAAAGGTGCATAACAGAAAACCATATATCAATATTATTGTATTACAAGCTCTAAACAAACTCCAGACATACAACTTTCTGTAACTGTTATTAAATTATAAAAATACATTTTCAAACACAAATATAAAACTTGCATACAAGGTTATTCATTACTATGTGACATTGTAGTTAGAAATAAAATAATTGCATTACCTGAAATATTCCAGCAATGCTTCTCAATCATGGATACTGAAGAATCAAAGGTTGGAGTCTCCAAAAGTTTTCCCAGAGAATTTTTATTGCGAAGCTGTACACCTTCTGGGAAATGAAATGCGTCATTTTTACACGCTGATTCCTGTGGAAAAAGAGGTAATGGTATGCATCACAAAGAGATTTGAAAGCATTAAATGTCAAACTGACATTGTTAAAACACAGAAGGATCACCTTTGGTTCTCTCATTTGTTCCGAGTTTCGAGAATATTCCATCATTTTTGTTTTGGAACTTCCTGTCACTGACACAGAGGTTAACACTTCTACTTCAGATTCCGATTTTCCTTGTTTGCATGGCCTGCTTGATATGCTTTGTTTGGAGCCATTTTTCACTTTCATTACAGCTGATGTAGACATTCGAGATGCTCTTGCAGTGTATGGCTGAGGTGTCTCTTCACTCTGAAACTTGTATCCAACATAATATTTCTGTGCCTTACCAATATCTTGATTGCTTTGTAGGTTCTTTGCAAGATAGGGTCTCGTCTTTTGTCTCGTTTCTTGGACAGAACCTGACGACCTAGAAATTTCAGATGTCACATTGAACTCTTGTTTTAATTTTCCCCGACGTAGAGTTGGATATTTCAAGAGTTTGCATTCTGCTGAAGCATCATTTAAAGTAGCAATTTGTGTAGGACTTTTCTGCATTTTGGGCTGATGTTCTTTAATGATGCGTTCAATTTTTGCGTAATCAACAGCAACATTGGATTCAACAAGAGACTTGTTGTTTCCTCTCCTAGAAGATGCAGACTTGTTTGTTGAAGATGTCTTTTTGCTTATGTTGCTTGTTATACCACTGTTGTTGTTAGTGCTTTTCATATGAGAAGCAGCCTTTCCTTTAATGCGACTATCGCTTTCCCAGAGAACTTTTTTCATAGTTTTCTCAACTGATTTCATTTTTCCAAAATCTTTTACAGCAGCTTTACCATTTGTGGTATTAAGTCTCCGATTTTTATCTGAATCCAACAACTTTGTTGAAACTGCTTCTTTGCTAGCAGAAGAGGACGATTTTTCAACATCGTTAATTCCTGGATTTCCTGCTGCTGAGAAATTTTCATCCTCTTCACAGAATTTGTAAACTAAGGAGTCAGGTCTAAAACCTGATTCAGACATACTTCTTCTCAATTTAGGCATCTCATCTAGTCCCATGAGACGAGCAACAAGGTTAGGCTTATTGTCTTGAACATTAGCAGATAGTGCATTTTGACAACCTAATTTTTCTAGATAAGGCAAAATGCTATCTGAGGAATGCCTATGAGATGCTGGATGGATTTCAAGAGATCTACAAGATTTAGTGCTTAAAATATCCAGGTTGATGGAAAATCTGCTTCTCCCATTAACTGTGGAAACTTTATCAGTTTTCAATGTTTTTGCTCTCTCAAGTTTCTCCCGGTTTCCCATGGTCCCTTTGCTTCTTGCGTTAACAAGGTCAGGTATTTCTTTGCAAATCTTCTTGCTTGAACAGATTTTATCATCTAGGACAGGAGTAGATACTGTTTTACCAGCCATGAGATGATTGTGATGAAAATTTGATTCACGTCTATTCTCTTTCGGGACCTGTTTGTAGGATATTTTGACAGGATCTGCATTGCCTTGAAAATCTTTCTGAATTGCAATCTCAGTTAGATCCATCATTGGAGAAGGCACTTGGACAAGAGTGTCCTGCATCTTTAGTATTGTCGAACCTCCATCTGCAGACTCCGAGGAGTTTAAAGTAGCACTGGAATCATCTGCAGAGTCGGTTGAAGATTCAACATTGGATGAATTTGTCTCCGGCGTTTCCATGTTATTCTGTGTAACAAAAGAAAAATATCCAACAAATTTACCAGGAATTGCAAAATCTGGATTTCTAGCATACGAGTTTGAATATCCTTCCAAACCAATTTCACCAGTCAAGAAATGCTCTACTTTCTAAAATAAAAATACTAAAAACAAGTAATAACAAGCAAATTGTTTTTCATAAGTTCCATAAAATCATTGAGTCCAATTACTCAAATGCAAAAGGTAATCATAAAAGTAAATTGCTTCACTCCTAAAAGATTTAGATTGCTCTACGTTATGATCTTCCAAGGTTGCTAAAAAGGCAGATACAGGAATTACAGCTACAAATTAAGTATTTGACGAAGTTCGTCAGGTACTTGAGCAAAGAAAGAACATACCGGTGGTGGAGAAGGTGAACCTTCACCATTCTTCTTATGACGATGACGCCCTTTTCTACCAGGGATCCCAAATGCCTGAAAAATTCCATTGGCACAGCTAATTCTACTGGCCCCTGTATTTTCTGTTTCTGGTTCTGATCCTCTTTCGTGGGACCTTTCGCCAGACATGATGAACAGACTGAAGATTTTACTCAAACAAACTCAATCATGAAGCAATGGTAATTGGACTGTCCAAACCCAAAACCCAAAATAGCATAAGAACCAGTGATATGCGAAGATGAATCAAATTTAAATTCTAAGGTAGTAAACAAAATAGAATCTCAATTATAAACACTTTGATTTCATCCAAAAACATCACAATCTACGTAGCTAGCACTGTCAATCATTTTAGTTCTAGAACACAAATAAACCCATACAGGAGTATCAAAGGATAACCTCTTTATGAACACTAGCAAACATAACGCAAATCATTTTATTCTAAAATAAGGAGAAATTCCTAATGAAAAATCTGTGACGAAAGCAACGGAGCTCGAAAATCAAAATCACAAAGCAAGGATAATTTCTGTAGACATAAGAACAATTCCAAAACATGAAAAGGAAAAATTAAGAAGAAAACAAAACGGAACACAAACTGTAAATCTCTTTGTTAACCTGGCAAAAGACCCATAGGCAAATGCAAACATACAAAGAATAGTAAACTAACCTGTTCAATCCCAGAAAAAAACTAGAAATATGCCTGCCATAAACTTGGTGTCAACCGGAAAACAAAATCATATGCCGATGACAATATCCTCCAAATTCAAAAACGCGATGCTCCAAAAGCCAAACATAAAAGTCCCTCGTAAAACTACAGGAACTAAACACAGAATCAGGCGCAACTACTATAAGCAAACTCAACCCCCGAGGGCAATCACAGCATTGAAATTAAATAATCTGACATACATCTTAAAGACATCGAACGAAGATAATATCCAACTATTTGGCCATCAATAACAGTGATGATGTGGCTTGCTCTTACAGAGTAAAAAGCAGAGTCCGGAGCTGCAAACACTTTGACAAAATTGTCACGGAATATGCAGAAGATGAAAACCGCAAGTTATACGATTTAGTTCGTCAATTTTTGCAGATTATGGAGATTCGGGCAATGTCAACGCCTGTGAATTAATGGAGTTGCTGTCCGCGTCTGCGAAATTCAGATGAACCAGCTTCACCGAGCCGGCACCTGCTCCCGATGCTCCACTGTTACAGTACGAAGAAGCTACGAACAAAGCAGAGGCTCTGACATGCATCAGCCCCGTTGAAACGCGAATTTCGGCCATGCATTGCACCTTTTGTATCAACCCAAACAAGATTGTTAGGTAGGCGTTAAGCTTTGATCTGGAACATCTCGTTCTACGGTAGCTAAAGTAACCTATTTGCTCTGTTAATTTTGGTCTTCACTAGACTGAACATTTGACACCCACTATCCTCGCACTTAATTTGAAATTTGAGTGGAAGGGAATCTTTTAATCTGTGATTACTTGTCATAAAAATAAAAAAATTACCTGAAGTTGCCAATTTTTTTTTTTTGGGAATAGAAATCCTACGTCTTACCATCTAAGGTTATGGTTTCAATCCTAATAGGGTACATGGAGGTATATATATATATATATGGGGAAAAAATGTTATGATGAAATAATTCCAAATTAATGTTTGCGTTGTGTAAATTGTAAATTGTAATATATTTTATAGAATAATGAGGTGTTAGCTTAGTGATGAAACTTTTGATTTTGAAATTCCAAGTTATGTGTTCGATGAAGTCATAAAGTTCTGATTTGACTACACTTCTTGGTAGTAAATATTATTATTATTATTTTTTTAAAAATTAAGTTCCAGCACTTTCCTTAGCCTTTAGTATTTGTGGGTAGAACTAATCCTTGGTCCTAAGGCAATGATTACACATTTTATAGGTACATACAAGAAAAACAATTTTTGAAAAGATATTTAGTTACTAGTTGACAATTAGTGGAAAGATGATTATTTTTGAAAATCAAGCATTTAGGTTTAATCCCAACTCTTCTATTGAAAAATTGGTTCTTTAAGGTTTTGAGCATTGCATGAAAGCTTTTTTTTTCCCTCCTCTATCATTATCATTGAAATTTTTGCCTTCCACTTTTGATTTTGCCTACATTAAAAATTTTCTAATTAATTTTAATCATTGCTTCAATTTCACATGTTTAATTTCATATTTTCTTTCAATTTTCTTGTCCATCACTATTATCCAAATTTGTAGCCTATGTTTTTTATTCTACATGGGTTAATAATTTTCTAACCATTATTAAATAACACTTTAAATTCTTTATTATGTAGTAGAAAAAACTTGCACTTTGAATTGTGATGAGGCATGATTTGATGGGCCCTGACGTTGGATACGTGACGTCAAGGCTAATAAGTGATGTCGGATACCCAACATTGCCTCATCTGGACCTTGCCTATAAATACTGCACTTGGGCTTGCGGATGAGATAGTTTTTGCACATCTTAGAAATAGTTAGTTTTTAGTTTCTTTTCTTTCTATTATTCTCAGTGCATGCCCATAGTATGATGTTTGTAATTGTACAACACCTTTGTTTGAGTGTGACGTACTTGGACATGTTACATGACTGGCAATAAAGATCGAGATTACTTCCATCATTACAACATCCACTTAGATAAATATTATTGCTTTAATATTCAATACTTTCTTTAGTTAAACATTTCCATTTATTGTTATTTACTGTTCTTGTTGTTAAGAGGAATGTGTACGCCTTAATCACAAGTGTTTAAGTGTAAATACTTGGTTGCCCAGAGGTACATAGTTTGGCACAACTAGTGATGTACACTTGGTAAACCCAGAAGTAGCTCCACAAAGTCCAAGACTTGTATGAACGGTTAAGAGTAGATACCATTGCCATAAGCTAATTTAGGCTTTGTTTTTCATTGTTCATTAGTTACTTAATTTATCTCTTTTCATCACTAGGAGTAGCATAGAGTTAGAAATATCATATGCCTCACTTTGGACTAAATCATACGTGACAAAGCTACCACTAGTCCAAGTGGGAAGACAACGAACTATGATCAAAGCATAACGATCTAGATGCCACACCTAGTCCCATCCACAGAATTTGACTAGATTGTGCATGAACGCTTGTGATTTGTATGGTTGAACGTAGGGGTACCTCGTCGCTCATCATTGGCACTGTTGTTGGGGATGGTGCTAGTTATCTAGATTAGTTATATTATACAAGATCGATGTAAAGGAATTAATTATATATCTTTTAGAAGCTATTGATTCACACATCATAAACCATGAACAATGTCTCTCTCACACGAAATTGACTATGCACTATATAGCGAACACATTCATTGGAGAACTAACGAGATATACGATGAAGAAGATTGGAGTGATCAACCTTATGTAGGGATTTCTTATGACCATGACCACTCTGATGACACTCAAAGACTACATTCACCTAAGCCAGACAATCTCAAAGGCGATAATGTAGGTCTTGAACTATGGGAGGCCTTAAGGCCTAAGGCCTCCTTGAAAACTAGAAACAATAAATCAAGGGACCCTAAGGAACACTATAGAAGCCATGGCAATCCTTACGGTTTATCATCTTCCTCTTCCTCTTCCCCTTCAACATCTAGTCCTAACGAAGATGAATGTAGGCATCGAGATAGAGCTCTACTAAAGGGTTGAACTAAAAACTGGAATCGAAACCACGACAAAAGTTAAAGAGGACATCATGAATATAGGAACTTCCCTCACAATCTATTTGATGACGATGGACCCCTGTTGGCCACTAAGAGCCTAATGCATATCACATAGGTTGTTACGATATCTAGTAGGCATCGTAAAAAGAATCATCTACCTAAGCTTGACTTGAATAATATTTCGAAATTTGTAGGAGGCTATGATTCAGATCCACAACATCATTTACAAGCCTTCCATGATGCCTATGCTAACTACAACATTGAGAGTGGATGGCAAAAGCATAATCTCTTTCCTAGGACACTAATTGATAAAGCCAAAGTGTGGTATCGATCATTGAAACCAAATTCAATCTATTGATGGTATACAATGTTGGGCCTTTTCAACAAAAGATACCAAACCTATAAAAGAGTGTCCAACCTGAGGAGACAAGTCCAAAAGTGGAAACAAGAACAACATGAACTTGGACATGGTCTTAGATAGATATTATGCCTTATTGAATCGATGCCCAAGCCATGGTTTCTTTGAGGAAGAGTAACTTTACCACATCGTAGATGGGCTTCATAGTGAAACAAGGGCAACCCTTGGGATGTATACCCTAGGGGAACTATATGAGTTCCAAGCCCATCACGTCAAAGAGATAATAGAGCATATGGCAAAAGAAGAAAGAGAAATGTGTGAATGGGAGAATGTCAAAAAACATCAATGGGATCCAACTCTTCAATCGAAGGAGGTCCAAATTTACAGTAAGGGAAATGAAACCACCTTTGATAGGGTGATTCTGCAATAAAATTTTCCGATGGAGGAGTTTGTTGACGATCTAGAAGCAAAATTCAATAGGATGTCTAAATGGATAAACGAAAATGTAACAAATCTTGTTCAAATGGTCGTGGAGAAGATTATGCAACACAAGCCTGGTGATCACAATCAAAAAAGGACATAGAACCAAGAAACAGTTAAGAACAATTTTTGGCAGACGAGAAAAGTGGCTAATGAAAGTGAGGCCAAAGACTCCACCACAAATGAAGATGACAGATGTGACTTATGCATATATGGCCATCCAAAGGGCCAATACCCCATATTGTTGCATCTACAGGAGTATTGTGTAGGAGTCTTAAATCCAAAGTTTGTGCAAAAGCACATGCTTGGAAGACTTCCTCTCCCACAAGATAATTATAAATAGTCCCACAACCGATCATACCATCCTAGGGGAACTTACCACCAGCCTCAACATGGTCCTAAACCATAGTGGTAACAACCATAGTCATGGGGGAGGCCACCACCATATCAACCATATCCACCGAGAATGCACAACTATTATGTTCAACATCCCATTTCTCCAACCAATTTGGCATCCTCCACTTCAAATCACCACTATCACTCTCTTGAGTACCATCAATATATGACATCCCCTAAAGGATCACTACCTCGTGCTTCTTACCATCCAACTCACCCTCGATATTCTCATAATCCACCTCCTTATATGCCACCACCAAGGACACAAGAAGGGTTAGCACCCCAATATCAACAAATGAGTGCCACTTGTGCTGTAAATGTGCAAAGACACGTTGACACCCATGGGTTCCAACTATAACATTGAAAGCATCCTTTCTATAGGAAGGGTTGTAAGCTAAAGTAACCCATGTATGCACCCACTACATCATCTGAGCCAACACAAGGCCAACCTGATGCACCATCTTCCTCATCTAAACCAACATCCTCCGACCATACACAAGGGCAACCATCTATCCGTACTTCAATCCCACATCCAACCAATAAATCTACAAATGTGGGAAGACAAAAAAATCCATGCATAGCATCTCATGCTCAAGGGTGCAATAGTGGGTCAATCATCCATAATGTTAACACACCTCATATCCTGGTCCACCATACATATAACCATCAAGTATGTGACCAACAATTCTTCTACCTAGTCATCACACCTTCAATAGGCACCCAGTGGCTGGGGCATGAACGGGTTCCAATGTTTCATACATGCATGAATACTTTTTATCCACTTATTAATCCTAGCCATGACCAAATGTTTAGTTGTGGGGGTTACCCCCCATTCTAATCTTTAGGATTTTAAGTGCTTTTTATCTTTTTGTTTTACAATTTTTTATTAATTTTCCTATTCTTTTTATTTTTTCTACATTTTCTAGTTGTTGTTTTAATTTTCCTTGTATGTAATCTTGCTATTGATCATGTTGCCCATTGAGGTGGGGTTTTTTCTCTATGTTGTCAAATCATAAGGGATTGATTATTCAGACATTGTAACCACAACATCCATTCACCCATTCCATTAATAAGAGGTTCTTGCTTTGGTCATAATGGTAATCTCTTTCATCATCCAAACTCTAAATAACTTCATAACCATTGTGTCTGGATGGAAGAGTGCATAACCAAGACAAAATGTAAAGGGTGTGACATCAAGGGGATTTGTGAATTCTCTTTGGCTACTTCTGTATTTTTTATCATGTTGATGAGGTTGTAACCATATTCTTGTAGATCTAATGAAAAATGGAAGTAAGAGCAACTTTAATTGGCATTGAATAAACTTCTGTGGGTCCCACTAGAAAGACATGCACCCATGCCTGAAGGTTGGTGGCTTCTCAGAAACATTAAAAAAAAAAGACACAGTAAGTGTGCCATAATAAAACCCCTCCCCTGGACAAAATGCCAAGTGATGTTACTCCTTGCAACTTGGATAGTCTTATGGTTGTTTGTCAATGGGATAAAACAATGCGGTGTCACTAAATGTGGTATGGACTTGGTTTGAATCTTGGAAGGAAGGATACATGGTTATCTAACCATTAATAACACACACGGTTTCATTATGACCATGGTACGACACCTCATGTCTCGATTTTTGCGATCCCTTCTTTGGCCCATTCCATCTTGTTGTCTAAATGTTCATAACTTGTGGTTTGTGTAACATGGAATAATGATCTCAACTTTGATAGTATTATGGTTTTAACATGCATGTTTTATTTCATAGGTATGCATTACATTCAACTCCTTTAGTGCCTACAGACATTTTAGGCATGGTTACGCAAGGGCATCATAGGCTAGAGCCTACTTTGGGGAGGATCCACTTGTGTAACTTTTGTGATTTGTACTTGTTTAACATGACCACATCATTTTTCACCTTCCATACATTCCAAGTGTTATATTTTACTACTTCTCTGATCATGAACATACTTTGTCCCACAATCAAGCTTTCAATGCCCTTTTTCTTGCTCGTTCTTGTACTTTTACCATTGAAGACTTTACCTTATCCTACTTTTGGTACCTTCAATGCATTTTTCCACTTACCCAAACTACAAAATTTAACTTTCAACCTTCCAATATAACCTAGAACTTTAGTTTGCATATCCTTTGGCCCCATAAAAATCAGAATTTTTGGACCTTGATGTCATGTATCCAATGTTGGGTTTGAAATATATATGTATATATATAGTTGACTCCCATGCAACGTGAACTTCATTTCTCTCAATTGTTGCTAGGGGAGTTGTTGCAATTTTTTCTTGTGACTTAAAGCTCTATGCCTCCATCTTCCACTTACAATATCTAACTCTCTAATGCTCCAATTTTTGTACTATTTGAATTTATTTGAATCTAAAGTGTTCACCTTAGTCGATTAGTCGATNATCATTAATGATAATTCCAGACATCCAATTTTTCTAACCCTTAGGCCTAAAACCATTACTTTAAGCCACATATAATGAAAAAGAAACTAGTTGCCATGGGTCGTAGAAGAGATAAACACTTTTTGGGAGATTTTTCTTGAAAATTTTCCTAACCCTACAATCATATGCATTATGAGCTTAATAACCTAAGGTTCTAAATAAGGTATGAGTTGATAGATGATAATAAACATCACCTTGATAACACTTGGTTTTTTTTTATTGTAGATGGTTCCAAAAAGAGGTGCTCAAGGTGAACCCTCGTAGAAAGTCGTTAAGCACCCATGTGGTGGCCATAGCCAACAAGGAGAACAAGTGGAATAGGTTGAATAGGAGGCTCAATCTTTCAGTATCCATCAAGAGGCCCTTGCTATTAGGCAATTGGCCCAAGGTGAGGTGGTAGAAGTACTAGCTCCTAAATAGGGACAATGTCTCACGTTGCCTCTTGATTGCCTTTTTGCCATCCTAAAAAATTCCACATTGGCCTTAGTCATTGTGGAAATGAACTTCGGTCCATTTGTGGAATTCGCTTCTAAAGTGATGTGAATGTAACTCAAAGCGTCCCCATTGTGGTCGATCTTGTCTAATAATGGTGAGTGGTACTTGGGGAAAGTCTATCAATTTTGACACAATAAGGATGAGGGTACCACTGTGAATATCTATGGGGTGAATGTCTCTTATGCAATCAAAGATATAGCTGCAGCTCTCAACTTGCCCAATGAAAGAGCCAAGGTTTCTCACCTCTCTACTAGATGCAACCCCGAAACAAAGAGACTATCGCTGAAGCAGGTGTATGACAAAGAAGATAAATCATACCATGAGATGACCTTGGAAGAGAGAACTTACTTCAAGATTGGGACATACCACCTATTTCCCACCAAAGGGCTCACTCGCATCTCCACTTATGCGACTAGGGGAAGTGCCATTTTGATGGAAAAAGTTTTAGTTAATCTTCCTTAATACTATTTTACAGAAATCTAGTGGCATTTTGAAGAAACAAAATTAGGGAGAGCAACATTTTTTTCCTTGTTTGATCAAAAAGCTGTGCAAGTGTGTGAGAATCTTAGGATATACTAATGATATCCTTCAAAAGGTTTAGCACACCTCCTTTGTAGAGCTCCTCAAAATCACAGCACCAAGAAAAGATTCTAGTGAGAAGCAAGAAGCTAAAAATGAGGCAAAAAAAAAATAACAGAAATGCAACAAGAACCAAAGTAGTGCTCGCAAGCACAAGCTCCACCATTGTCGTCACAAGCTTATAGATCGTCGATGAGCCACTTGCAAAGAATCACTGAGACTATTAGCTGAGGGAGCAGGGGTGAGGCTAATCTCTTCCGGGTTATGGACAATGCTATATGACCCACCATATCAGCTGATCCAACAAGGGGGGAGATCTTGATTTAATCAAGAGAAGGGGAATCCCAATGATCACACCAAATCTCTAGGAATGCTACATCCTTTCAGGTCACTTTGGAGATTGGAGAAGGCACCATAGTCATGGTGCTACAACACGAGGATACAATAGGTGCAACAAAGGTGATCACTAATCACATTAAGAAATCATTCAATGTTCTTGTTGTGCCTTTGATCGATTTGGCAGGGACAAGAGATGCACAAATGCTAGCTAGGACCTTAATGACTCTTGCAATGCATGAGGATGTACTTGATCATTTGTTGTAGACAAGTCAAGTGATGACCACTTTGTTCAACATCCCTAGCAATGTCATTGTGGAACAATTGGACCTCATCACTACAAAAGGAAAGTTCATCATGGCTAAGGTTAGGGTAGAATATGTAGAAGCTAAGGTGCAAAGATTGTAAGAAGGGTTGGTTGCCTTATGTGCTGAACGATGGGATCCTACCTGTTTCATTACACTTCACCAATTGGAGCAGTTTTGGACGAAGGAGGTTACTAAGCTAAAAAAGGAGAGAGCAATTGTGGAGCAAGAAAAGGAGATGATGATTTAGAATGCCTCAGTTGCAGGTGTGCAAACTCATGCGCATAAAAGGCATTGTTTGCTATTCAAGAAGAAAACAAGTAGGTCACTAAAGAGAATACCCAATTGACCATAGTGGAAGAGTAAAAGAACATCTTGGAAGAGAGTTTCCACTACTTGAGGAAACAATTGGTGAGGGTCAACCAGGATATGAGTTGATTGACTTGAGAAAATAGAACCCTCTTTATGGAGAAGGTATGTGCTATTCAACAAAAGACAGTAATTGAGATTAGCACATAGCAGAATGAGGCTAAGAAACATGAACATTGAAAAGAACACTTTCAAGACTAGGTTGGCATGTACAAGGAAATTAATGAGAAGGAAATCAAGATGGCCAAGGCCCACATCAACTCCTTGGCAGCACAAAATTCTGAATGGCAGGCCATTTTGGATAGTTATGCCATGGTCCAATAAGAAGAAGTTAAAAATAAGGACTTGCAGATAGAAGATTTGAAAGAATACATGGTGTTGGCTAACCTTAAATATGCCAATCTTGTCCTATTAACAGTAGGTTGTCCCAGAAGTGAGTTGGAGAATCAAGTGGCGACCACCTACGCATTGTATGAGAAAGAGTTTATGGATTGAAAGGATGCATTGCAAAAGTTACAAGTGGTAAACTTAGAATTATAGGTGGTCAAAGCTAGCTACTAGGGATAGAAAGATGTAGCCTTGAACCTAGCTCAAAGATTGATAGACTATAATGAGCTAAAGGATAAAGCTAGGGCCTTAAAAAAAGAACAACGACAATTCATGGCTTGGTATGTCAAGGAAAATTAGATGTTTCCACAACTTCCATGTCCTTGGAATGTACTAGCGCTAGCACACATTGGTATAGTAGCCTAGACGGTGCATGATCCAAGGATGGAGGAGGAAAAATTTTAGGCCTTGCTCAACCGTTACAAATTTCAGTGGCTTGATGACAAAGGGAAGCGACTAATGGAAGAGCCACCACCTCCAGGCATTACATGAGCCTTACATTCTTGTTTTGTTTTGTCTTGTTTTGTAATAATGTGTTCCATTTTTGTATTTCACCATTGTGGCATGTGAAGAGTTAGTTATTTTCTCCATTAATGGAGTTGGTCAATAATCCCATACCTACNTGAAGAGTTAGTTATTTTCTCCATTAATGGAGTTGGTCAATAATCCCATACCTACCCAATATTTTGTAAAAGACTTGTTCCTCATCTTTGCTTAACTCAAGGATGAGTTTTCATTTAGTCATGGGGGTATGATGAGACATGATTTGATAAGCCCCAACATTGGATACATGATGTTAGAGTCCTGACATTGTGTACCCAACGTCAGGGCTAATAAGCAACATCGAATACCCAATGTCACCTCATCTGAACCTCACCTATAAATACTGCACTTGGGCTTCCAGATGAGATAGTTTTTGGACATCTTAGAAATAGTTAGTTTTCAATTTCTTTTCTTTCTATTATTCGCAATGCATGCTTGCAGTATAATGTTTGTATTTTTACGACACCTTTGTTCAAGTGTGACGTACTTGGACATGTTACATGATTGGCAATAAAGATCAAGATTACTTCCATAATTGCAGCATTCACTTAGATTATTATTATTGCTTTAATTATTCAATGCTTTCTTTAGTTAAACAATTTTATTTATTGTTATTTACTATTCCTGTTGTTAAGCAAAATGTGTATGCCTTAATCATGAGCATTTAAGTGTAAATACTTGGTCACCCAAAGGTGTATAGTTTGGCACAACCAATAATGTACACTTGGTAAACCTAGAAGTAGCTCCATGAAGTCCAAGACATGTACAAATGGTTAAGAGTGGATATCATCACCATAGGCTAATTTAGGCTTTATTTTTCATTATTTAT
Organism: Gnetum montanum; assembly: GCA_015680685.1. NCBI lineage: Eukaryota > Viridiplantae > Streptophyta > Gnetopsida > Gnetales > Gnetaceae > Gnetum > Gnetum montanum. The sequence continues at coordinate 111,547 of MNCI01008511.1, forward strand.
TGGTTACTTAATTTATCTATTTTTGTCACCAGGAGTAGCATAGAGTTAGGAAATATCATATGTCTCACTTTAGACTAAACCATACATGAAAAACCTACCATTAGTCTAAGTGGGAAGAGAGTGAATTGTAATTAAATCATAATAATCTAGATGCCACAATTAGTCGGATCCATAGAATTTAACTGGATTGTGCGTGAATGTTTGTGATTCGTATGGTTGAGCATAGGGGTACCTCGTCGCTCATCAAATTGTTAAAGTAAGTAGGCCATCCTTTTAGCCTTGTCTAAAAAAATAATGTCTCAACATACCTGATGAGTAGTGAGTACCCCCTACACCCAACCATATGAATCACAAGCGTTCATGTGTAATTCGGTTGAATTCCATGGATGGAACTAGTGTGGTATCTAGATTGTTAAGCATTGATCGCATGTTGCTATCTTCTTAGCTAGACTAGTGGTAGTTTGGTCATGTATGATTTAGTCCAAAGTAAGGCATATGATTATTGATGTTGTGCAGACAAGGCTAAATTATATGAAAGTATGAAAATTAGTTATTTAAACTAATTAATAACAAGAAGATAAATCCTAAACTATCCTAAGGGCGATGATTGTCCATTCCCAACTTGTCGTACACATCCTGAACTCATGTACTGTCTACTAGGATTACGAAGTGTTACGCTACTAGGTGAACCAAGTAATAACGCTATTGGGATTACCAAGCAAATACGTGTTTATGCTCAAAATTGGTTGTGCTCATTCCATCAATTAATTAACATGCATGAAAATATAAATATTAACTACATACATAGAAAATAAATTAAATTGAAACTAAATTGATTCTAAGTCAAAGTGCTGCAATGAATAGGAATCAATATCAATCTTATTATCATTCATGGAATGTGTCCAGGTACAATGTCACTCAAATAAGATGTCGTACAATTGACTCAAATCCATACTATGGGCACTCACTGACTATTTGCTAGGATCATGGGAGAAAAATACAAGAGTCTAGTTACACTATTGACCAAAGGCTGCCAAATACACAACGGGTGCTCACATATTTATAGGCAAATACAAGCATTGCATCAATGGGGATGCATTAACCCATTTAGTTGCGTCGACGGGGATGCATTGATGAGGATGTATTGACAAGGTTACATCGATGAGGACGCATTAATGTAGCTAAGTTATAGCAAATGGGATATCACATCTATGATATAGTAGATGTGATATAGCATCTATGATGTAGTAGCCAACTGAGATGCATAGATAGGGATGCCACAACGCAGATGTGATGTAGCATCTACGACATATTAGTCAATTGACACACTTGAAAAAATGATGCTTCATGATATCCCCATGACTCAACTACCTGACATATTAGGTCTCATCATACCCCCACGACTGACTAAAAACTCATCCTTGAGTTATATATAAATGGACAAAGTTTCATTACAAAAATTATGGGGTGACCGATACTAGATTGGCTACCATTACAAAATTGGAGTTCCACATTACAAAAATTTATTCAAGTGGATGTATTACAAAGTGAAAAAAGATTGGATAGACATTAAAGTTGACAAAATTGCAAAGGTCTTCAAAAATCCATTGAAGATGATTCTTGTTGTTGTTGCTTGTGATGACAAACTTTCCAACCTTGATTGTTATGTTGATGCTTCTCTTTTTATGTAGAACATTCTTTAAGGATGGACTAAAATTTCTTCTCATTATTCCATGGATCCAACAAACATGTGATGCTTAAGCTTTAATCCTTGTATGTGTTACTATTTATCCATGGGCATAGCCTTTGTTGTTCTCCTCTTGACCTCATTTCCTTTGCTTTTACAAGATATTCAACCCTAGGGATTTCATTTAGTATCATCTAAAATCACCAAAGGATCAACATTAGTTTTGATAAATTTTCATTAATGATTAACACTTCTTGAATCTTTAGTTAGCTCAAAACTCAAAAAAATTTTAGCATGTACGCTCAATATGATTTCATAATAATGTTTTCCAAGGCTCTAAGCTAATAAAAATCATAAAGTTGTTCAAGTTATTTTGGTCATTTTTACTATTAGTTACCATAATGTTCGAAAATAGGGTGTTAGAAAAATTTCAAAAAGTACATCCTTAACCCTCCCACAATAAATGAGCTTAACTTTGGAAGTGCACAAGTTTTCGAACAATTAAAACTGAAGTTTTGGCTTACAAGATGACCAAGATATATTGAAGTTGAAGGATATTTTAATAGAAAAGTAGTAAAAATTCATTGAAATTGATGAGAAGTAGTTTCAAAATCATGCATAAATTTAGAGAAGTTGTCAATGACATTCTTGAAGATGTGAGGTTTGGTTCAAAGCTATGATTAATAAAAGTTATACAAGTAGGTCTTTCCCAAAGTAAGCTCTTACCATAATGCCCTTACATAACCACTTTGATAGATGTCCATGGGCACCTTAGAAGTTAAATGTAGATCATGCCTCTGTTCCAAATAGCGCACAACTACCTTGGTTAGGATCCTACATTATACTATACAAAATCATTGGTCCCATAATTGCATGTAGCAATGAGGTGAATAATGGAATGAGAAGGGATTATAGAGATTGGGATGTAAGTACTTAACCATGTCCATAATAACTTCTGTGTCAATTGTGATTAAAATGATCATCATACCTATTCGTCTGATGAGATACAATTTTTTGCATTGACTGGGCCCTGTTGACTAGGCCCCGTTGATGTGGTCTGTTGCATCAATTAGGCCCTATCGATGTAGTCTATTATGTCGATGTGGCCCCGTTGACATAGTGTCTATTTTCCTCTATAAATATGCACTCATAGCTGTGTTTATGTAATTCTTGGGTTAATAGAGTAGTTGAACTCTTGTAGTTTTATTCCATAATCTTAGAGAATAGTTAGTGACTGCTCGCAATGTGGATCTAAGTCAATTGTACGACATCTTATTTGAGTGGAAATGTACCTAGACACATTCCATGAATAGAAATAAGATCGAGATTGATTCTTATTCATTGCAGCACTTTGACTTAGATTAAATTTACTTTTAATGCAATTTATATTCCATGTACTTAGTTAATATTTATGTTTCCATGCATGTTAATAAATTGGCAGAATGAGCGTGACCAGTTTCAAGTGTAAACACATATTTGCTTAGTAATCCCAACAGTGTTATTGCTTGGTTCACCCAGTAGCATAACACTTGGTAATCCTAGTCATGGATACATGGGTTCAGGACATGTATGGCAAGTGAGGAATAGACACTCATCACTTGTAGGCTACTTTAGACATTACTTTCCATTGTTAATTAGTTTAAACAAATGATTTCTTTATTATCATTAAGAGTAGCATAAGGTCACAAAAACATCAAGAATCATATGCCTCACTTTCGACTAAACCATATGTGATAAAGCTACTACTAGTCCAAGTGGGAAGACAGTGAACTACAATTAAGGCACAATGATCTAGATGCCACAACCAGTCCGATCCATAAAATACGACCAAATCATGCATGAATGCTTATGATTTGTATGGTTGGATGTAGGAGGTACCTCACCGCTCATCATTAGTGTCATTGCTAGGAATGGTGCTAGTTATCTAAATTAGTTATATCATACACAATTTCTCTAAATGAATTAACGAACTATGTTTGAGAAAATACTAAGTCACACAAATTATACACCAACAACAATGTCTCTTTTATAAGGAAGTGATAATGCATCATATGAAGTGAACATTCATTAGAGAACCAATGAAATATATACTGAAGAAAATTGGAGTGATCAACGTCATGTAGGAGTTTCATATGTTCATGACCACCCTGACTACGCTCAAGGACTTTATTCACCTAAGGTAGACAATCCTACAGGAGATGAAGTAAGTCCTAGACCAAGGGAGGCCTCAAGGCCTAGGACCTCCTCAAAACTTGAAAAAGATAAATCAAGGGACTATGGGTAACACCATCGAAGCCATAACAATCCTCCCAAATTTGCATCTTTCTCTTCCTCTTGAATGTCTAGTTCTGACAAAGATGAATGTAAGTATAGAGACAAAGCTCTACTATGAGGTCAAAATAAGGGTAGAAATCAAAACCATAGGAAAAATGAAAGACCTCAACATGAACACAGCCGAAACCATCATAATCAGGCAAATAGAAATAGCAATTTTCACCATGCCACGTTCGATGACGATGAACCCTTGTTGGCTACTAAGAACCTGATGTAGATCAGAAAGGTAGTTAAGATCCCCCATAGGCATTGCAGGGAAAGTTTCATAAAAAGGCTCGATATGAATAATATCCATAAATTTGTGGGAGGCTATGATTTTGATCCACAACATGACTTACAAGCCTTCCATGATGCTTGTGCCTTGCAAAATATTGAAAATAAGTGGCAAAAGCTTAAGCTCTTTCCTAGGACACTAATAGAAAAAGTTGAAAGTTGGTATAGACTGTTGGAACCAAGTTCCATCCACTAGTGGTCCATAATGATAGAACTTTTCAATGAAAAATATCAAACCTATGTAAGAGTGTCCAACCTAAGAAAACAAATCCAAGGGTGGAAGCAAGAAAATCATGAACCCTTGGATGTGGCCTTGGATAGATACTATTCGCTACTATATAGATGTCTTAGCCATGATTTCTCTTAAAAAGAGCAACTTTTCCACATCATAGATGGGCTTCCTAATGAAATGAGGGAGATCCTTGGGATGTATGCTCAAGGTTGATTATACAAACTAAAAGCCCATTAGATACAAAGGCTAATCGAGTAGGTGGCAAAAGAAAAAGAATAGCTATGTAAATGAGATAATGTTGAGAAGTATCATTGGAATCCAACTCTTCAAAAGAAGATGATCCATATCTATGATGAGGAAAAAGAGGTAGCTCTTGATGACGTGATTCCACAAAAAACCTTACCACTAAAACAATCTCTTGATGAACTCCAAGCAAGGCTAGATAGGATGTTAGAGTGGATAAATGAAAAAGCTACAACTTTCATAGAAATTGTAGAGGAGAAGGTAACACAAAATAAACTAGGTGATCACAATAAATAGAGGAAGCAGAACCAAGAAATAGCTAGGAATGCTTATCAGCAAATAGGGAACACGACTGAAGAAAGCAAGGCTATAGAATAAACCATAGACAAAGATGATGGATGTGACATATGCATATGTGAGCACTTGAAGGGCCATTACCAAGTCATGTTACATCTACATGAGTATTGGGCTTTTGCAGTAAATCCTGAATTTGTACAAAAGCACATGCCTAGGAAATTTCCTTTTTTACATGGTAATTATAGATAGTCCCACAACCAATTGTATTATCCTAGGGGGACTTATTACCAGCTTCAACACTATGATCAACCATAGTGGCAAAACCCACAGTCATGGGGGAGGCCACCACCAAACTAGCCCTACCCTTACTATTAGTTGAACCTAGATAGATATTATGTTCAATAACCTATTTTCTCGACTGGTTCTACTTCCTCTACTTCAAATCACCACTATCACTCTCCTGAATATCATCAACCTGTGACATCTTCTAAAGGATCACCACGTCACACCTCTCATCCTTCATCATGTCCTTAATATTCTCATACTTCCCTCCACCATATGTCACCACTAGCAACATAGGAAGGTTCAGCACCATGACATCAATGAGAGAATGCCACTTGTGCTATGAACATACACAGACATGATAATGCTAGTAGATCTCCACCACAATCTTGGAAACATCCTTTTTTTAGGATGGTTCCCACACATGAGCACAAAACTCATGGACCTACTAACTTGTCCAAACTAGCACAATGTTAATCAACTACAACACCCTTCCTTTCATGACCAATGTCTTCAAATCCTACACAAGGGCCAACATCCATTGTTACTCCAACACCTAATAGAAGTAATGAATCTAGCATTGTGGAGAGATAGAAGAATCCATGTATTACTACTAGCAGTAAAGGGTGTAGTGGGCTGAAAATTAAAAATATTAACATGGCCCACAACAAAGTTTAGGAGTAGGTGTGTGAGCAAAGACCAGTTTATGTAGTAAACACTATACCAAAAGATACCTAGTGGCTTGAAAATGAGAATATAAAGTTGTTTTAAAGATGCATGAAGATAATTGATCTACTTATTAGTTTTAGACTTAGGAATATAGACCAAACAAAGGACTTAGATTCATATATCTTACACTCTAATTATATATTGGGAAAAGATATTAAACATAGAGACCTTGGTATTAAAATAGAAAATCAAGAAGAAGAAGCAAATACATTTGGATCCTCCAAAATGAAAATACCTTCAAATATAGATGAAGATACATCTCAAAATGATCCAAATGAGACTATCACTAATGTTAGATGTGCTACCATGCAATTAATTAAATCAGTAATAATGATAGATGGAAAATTTATTGTGTATAACCAGGGAATTATGCAGTCCATCTCTCGAATGTGTATCCATAAGATTAGTCATGGTGGAGATGCTTCATCCTAATTCAAAAACTAATAAGTATTTTTTACCTTTTTTTTATAATTTTTTATCATTTTCCTATTTCTTCCAAAATTTTCTAATTCTTCATATGTTTTCCATTTCTTAATATTTTTCTTTTCTTTCTATTTTTCTCTTTTCTTAAGTTATTCTCTTTATGTTTTATGAATGTATTTTATGTTTTTGTTAATAATATTGTCATGTCATGATGCAGAAGTCAATGCTATGTGTTGGGTTTTTGTGCTATACTATCAAGATGATTGGGTAAGTAACTGTGTAAAGTAGTGAGACCACCTCATCCATCCCTCCAATTCTCTGAATAACAGGTCTTTTTCATGGAAACAATTTGGTTCTTCTTTCATGAAACTAAAATTAATCAATGATCATTGTACCTTGAAGAAAGAGGAAATGACTAAGTGGGAATGGTAAGGGTGTGACCTCAAGCGGACTTGTTGGGTTTTCTTCTTGTTTTCCTTCATGTGGTTTATGACTCCTCTTGGAACATATCATCACTCCTCCATTGACTAATAAAAGGGAAGCTTTGTCTTTGCATGGTGTGGTTCCCATTTCAAAAAATAAAAAATAAAAATAAAAATAAAAATAAAAAAAATAAAAAATAAAAAAATGAAAGAAAGAGAAAATAATAATAATGAAAATTCAAAGCACATCCCTTAGACACAATAATGGGCTACAAGCATTGGTTATGGGGCTGGAAAGACATGTTGCCCATGATTGAAGGAACTTGTCTAACTAGGGCCCTTCCTTCTTTTGTTTTCTTCTCTTTTTGGAATGATGATTATTCTTTGAGGTGGTTGTGGACTCATGGTGGGTGACAGGAAGAAACACATCAATGTGAGGCTACTATTCATGGTATGGACTCTGTTTGAAATTGGACGGATAGGTATGCTGATCATTTTAATCATATTTTTCACAAAAAACTATTGTGGACATGGTCAAGTACCTTACATCCGTATCTCTACAATTCCCTTTCATCCCATTATTCACCTCACTACTGCATGTGATTACCAGCCTTTTGGTTTTGTGTAGTATAGTACAACATCCCAAGCATGGCATTTGTGTGTTGTTGGAACGAAGGCATGGTCTACATTTAACTTCTTGGATGCCCACAGACATCTATAGAAGTGGCTATGCAAGGGCATTATGGTAGAAGCCTACTTTGGGGATGATCCACTTGCATAACTTTTCTTGATCATGGCTTTGAATTAACCTTCACATCTTCTAGAACATCAATGATAGTTTCTCTAAATTTATGCATAATTTTGGGACTACTTCCCATCACTTTCAATTACTTTTTTAAATTTTTCATACTTTTCTATTAAAATATCCTTCAAGTTCAATATTTCTTAGTTATCTTTTGAATCAAACCTTTGGTTTCAATTGTTTGAAAACTTGTGTGCTTCCAAAATTACACTTATTAGTCATGGGGGCTAGGGATGTATGCTTTGAAATTTTTCTAGCATCCTATTTTCGAACATCATGGTAACTAATAGTAATTGATCAAAATAATGTCAACAACTTGATGATTTTAGTTACCTCATAGCGTTGGGCATAGTATGCTATCACCACCTTATGCTTAAAAAAAACTAAGGGATCTGAAAGTGTTAATTATTAAGTAAAATTTACCAAAACTAATGTTGATCCTTTGGTGACTATAGGTGATGCTAAAGAAATGCTTAAGGAAGAAGGTCTTTTTCCAAACTCAAAAATGAAGCTAAGAGGGGGACAACGAAGGATATGCCCATGAAAAAATCATAGCACATACAAGATAGATGCTCAAGCATCATAGGTTTACTAGATCTATGGGACGATGAGAAGAAATTTTAGTCGATCCTTCAAGAATGTCCCACATAACTAGAGAAGCATCAACATAATAATCTGGGTTGGAAGTTTGCCACCACTAGTGGCAACAAGAAGAATAATCTTTAGCAGATTATTGAAGGCCTCTGTAAATTTTGTAATCTTTAATGTCTGTCCAATATTTTTGTTATGCTGTCATTTTGTATACATCCACTAGAATAAAATTTTGTAATGCGGACTCAATTTTGTTATGTCTATTTTGTCTTGTTTTGTTATGTTAAAAGCCAGTCAATAATTCCATATCTTTTCAATTTTGTAAAGAACTCGAGGACAAGTTTTCATTCAGTCATGAGGGTATGATGAGATATAGTTTGTTGCATCAACTGGGCCTTGTTGACTAGGCCTTGTCAATGTGGTCTATTGCATCGACTAGGCCCTGTCGACTAGGCCCCATTGATGTAGTCTATTACGTCGACATGACCCTGTCAACGTAGTGTCTATTTTCCTCTATAAATATGTGCTCATAGCCATGTTTATGCAATTCTTGGGTTAATAGAATAGCCGAACTCTTGTAGTTTTATTCTATAATCTTAGAGAATAGTCAATGAGTGCCCACAATGTGGATCTGAGTCAATTGTATGACGTCTTATTCGAGTGGCAATGTACCTGGACACATTCCATGAACAACAATAAGATCGAGATTGATTCTCATTCATTGTAGTACTTTGACTTAGATTAAATTTACTTTTATTGCAATTTATATTCCATGTACTTAGTTAATATTTAAATTTCCATGCATGTGAATGAATTGGCGAAATGAGTGTGACTAGTTTCAGGTGTAAACACATATTTGCTTGGTAATCCCAACAACATTATTACTTGGATTGCCCAGTAGCATAGCACTTGATAATCCCAGTAGTGGATACGTGGGTTCAAGATGTGTACGACAAGTTGGGAATGAACACTCATCACTTGTAGGCTAGTTTAGACTTTGCTTTCCATTGTTAATTAGTTTAAACAAATAATTTCTTTATTATCGTTATGAGTAGCATAAGGCATAAGGCCTCAAAAACATCAAGAATTATATGCCTCACTTTGGACTAAACCATACATGACAAAGCTACCACTAGTCCAAGTGAAAAGATAGTGAATTATGATCAAGGCATAATGATCTAGATGACACAACTAGTCCCATCCATAGAATTTGATTGGATCGTGCGTGAACACTTATGGTTTGTATGGTTGGGCATATGGGGGTATCTTATTGCTCATCATCATCCAAGTTGTAGACCAAGTCCATACCATTAACAGTGACCTCACATTGATGTGTCCCTTCTTTCCAATCATCATGAGCCCATAACAACCATAGAGAACAAGCATTACTTCAAAAAGAGAAAAAGGAGAAGGAAGGACCTTAGTTAGAGGGGTGCCTCCAAGCATGGGTAACATGTCTTTCTAGCCTCATAACTAATGCTTGTAGTCCATTATTATATCTATGGGGTGTGCTTTGAATTCCCATTATTTTTTCTTTTCTCTCTTTTTTTTTCTTTTTTTTATTTCTCTCCTTTTTTTGTCATGGAAACCACACCATGCAAAGACATACTTCCTATTTATTGGTTGAAAATAGGAGTGATGATACATTCCTAGAGGAGTCATAAAACATAAGAAGGAAGTTAAGAAGAGAACCCAAAAATCCCCTTGAGGCCACACTCTTTGCCATTTTCACTTGGTCTTTCTCTCTTTCTTCAAGGCATAATGACCATGAATTAATTTTAGTTTTATGTGAGAAGAACCATATTACTTTCATGATAAAGACCTTTTGTTTAGAGAAATTGGAGGGTTGGATGGGGTGGTCTCATTGCATTCAATTATTTACCTAATCATCTTGATAGCATAAGACAAAAACCCAACACATGGTCTCGACTTCTGCATCATGATTGGTAATATTATTAACAAAAACATAGTAGACATTCATAAAGCATAAAGGAAATGATTTAAGAAAAGAAAAAATTATAAAGAAAAGAAAAATAACAAGAAATGAAAAACATATAAAGAATTAGAAAATTTTTAAAGAAATAGAAAAATGATCAAAAATTGTAAAAAAAAAGAGTGAAAATTCACTTATTAGTTCTTGATTCGAGATGGGACATCTCCCTTGTGACTAAGGTCATGGGCAAGCATTCAGAAAATGGACCACACATTCCCTTGGTTATATACCATAAGTTTTCCATTTATCATCTTTAATGATTTAAGTTTTCTCTTGGTAGCACATTTAACATTGATGATAATCATGTTTTGATCATTTGGAGACATATATTTAGCTAGACTAGAAGGTATTTTATTTTTAAGGGATCTAGACATGTTTCCTTGTTTATTTTCTATTTTAGCTCTTGTGTCTCCTTGTTTAACATCTTCTTTTGGTGTATAGTCAAAGTGTATCTTCTCTAAGTTCTTTGTTTAGTTCATTTTCTTAGGAAAATAACTAATAAGTGGGTTGGATGTTTTCATGCATCTTTTGAATGGTTTTGTATTCTTATTTTTGAGCCACTAGATGTATTTTGGTTTGCTGGCTATTGTGTAGACTTGGTTTTGCACACACACTTTTTCCTTAAGTTTGTGGTGGGATGGTATAGAAATTGTGTTAATACTTTAAACTTTTGGCCCACAACTATACCCTTCATCATTATTAGTCATGCATGGAGTTTTCTGTCTCTCCACAGTGATAGGTTCATCTTTTATGTTTTGTGTCAAAATGGTAATGGTTGTTGGCTCTTGTGTAGGATTGGAAGACATTATTTTTGTGAGGAAGAGGGTTGCACCAAATTGTCCTTGTGCTAGTTCTGATGACCTAGTAGGTCTACTAGTTTTATTCATATGTGTGGAACTTGTCCTAAAGAAAGGACATTTCCAAGACTTTCACTGAGATCTACTAACATTATCATTCACTTGTATGTTCACAACACAAGTGACATTCTTTTGTTGAGGCTGTGATGCCAATCCTTCTTTCATTATTGGTGGTGACATATGATGGAGGAAAGTATGAGAGTGTTGAGGATGCGACATATGATGAAAGGCATGGAATGGTGATCTCACAAGCGATGTTATGGGTTAATGATATTCAAGAGAGTAGTAGTAGTGATTTGAGGCAAAGGAAGCAGAACCATTTGAAGAAACAAGTTGTTAAACATAGTATCCATAAGGGTCTAGCTAGCAATAAGGGTATTGTTAGTTTATTGATGGCCACAACTGTGGGTTTTGCCAATATGATTGATAGTAGTCTTGAGGTTGATAAGAAATCCCATTGGGATAGTATTGTTGGTTATAGGATTATTTATAATTACCTTGTGGGCAAGGCAATCTCCTAGGAATTTTCTTTTCTACGAACTTAGGATTCAAAGAAAAAGACTCAAACTCTAGTAGATGTAACTTAATTGAGCAATAGCCCTTTTGATGTTCATATTAGCTGATGTTACATTCATCATCCTCTTCTATATCTGAGTCTGTAACCTCTTCTACTACAACTATTTTTCCTTTTTTTTATAAGTGTCCTTACCTATTTCCTTGTTTTTTTTCCTCTTCTTATTTTGATCACTTAATCCTTTTTTCTTTACCTTTTCCTCTATTATTTTCAAGTTAGTTATAACTTTTTAATTCATCAACTCCCACATCTTATCTACCCTTGCTTCAATCTCAATGATATACTTTTGTATTGGAAAGGTTTTGTGTGAAATCAACTAATCAAGAGTTGCATCTTTTTTCCTAATCATAACTATGAATCTCTTTTTTCTGAAGAGTTGGATCCTAGTTATATTCCTCTATACTTTACATAGTTCTCCTTATTCTTTTGCCACTTGTTCAACTAGCCTTTCTATCTAATGGGATCTCAATTTAGATAATCATCCTTGGGCATGGATCCTAAGGATCTTCCTCATTTTATTATGAAGCCCATCTATGATGTGAAGAAGCTACTCTTTTTGAGAAAAACCATGATTTGGACATCTATGTAGTAAAGAATAGTTTTTGTCCAAGGCTACATCCAAGGACTTGCTTCCATCCTTCAATTTGTTTTCTTAGATTGGAGACTCTCTCTTAGGTTTGGTATTTTTCATTGAAGAGCTTAAGCATTGTGGACCAATAGTGGATTGAATTTAGTTCTAATGATCTATACCAACTTTTAGCTTCTTCTATTAGTATCCTTGGAAAGAGCTTAAGCTTTTGCCACCTACTTTCAATGTTTTGCAAGGCGCAGACATCATGGAAGGCTTGTAAATGATGTAAGGGATCAAAATTATAGCCTCCCTTAAATTTAGGAAATTTTATTCATATCAAGATGTTTGATGTGGCTTTCCCTTTAATGCTTATGAGGTATTTGAACTAAGTCCCTAATTTGTATCATGCTCCTAGTGGCCAACAAGGGTTCATCTTCATCAGACATGTCATGGTGATAATTTCTATTTCTATTTTTTTGATAGTGATGGCCTTGTCTATGCTCACTTTGATGTCTTCAATCTTGTCTTTGATCCCTATTTGTATCTTCATCTCAATCTCTTTGTGAAGCTCTATCTCTATACCTACATTCACCTTCATTAGAACTAGACGTTGAAGATGAAGAGAAAGATGATGAACTAGGAGAATTGTCATGGCTCTTATATCTCCTCCTATGATCCCTCTTTTAGGTTTGGAGAAGGTTCTAGGCCTTGAGGTCCTCCTTGTTTTGGGACTTACTTCATCTCCTCTAAGATTGTCTACATTAGTTGAATGTAGTGATTCACTCCAATTTTCTTCCCTATAGAACCTACCATTTTTCCTACTAGTGTTCTCATCATATGATGGATTATCAGCTCTATGTGAAGAAGACATGTTTTTAATTAATAATGTATGTGACTTAAAATATTACTTTTTCTTAAAATATAAGTCATTAATGATTTTACAATGATCGTTTATAATATAACTAATTTAGATAACTAGCATCATCCTTTGCAACAATGCTACTGATGAGCAATGGGTACCCCTACATCCAACCATATGAATCACAAGTGTTCACATGTAATCTGATCAAATTTCATGGATGGATCTAGTGTGGTATATAGATTGTTAAGCATTGATTGTAGGTCGTTGTGTTCTTACTTAGACTAGTGGTAGTTTAGTCAAGTATGGTTTAGTCCAAAGTAAGGCATACGATTATTGATGTTGTGCGACCAAGGATAAATTATATGAAAGTATAAAAATTAATTATTGAAACTAATTAATAACAAGAAGATAAATCCTAAACTACCCTAAGGACGATGAGTGTCTGCTCCCAACTTACTGTACACATCCTAACCTCCTGTACCCACTATTAGGATTACCAAGTGTTATGCTACTAAGTGAACCAAGCAATAATGTTGTGGGGATTACCAAGCAAATATGTGTTTATGCTCGAAACTGGTCATGCTCATTCCACTAATTAATTAATGTGCATGGAAATGTAAATATTAACTAAGTGCATAGAAAATAAAGTGCATTAAAAGTAAATCAATTCTAAGTCAAAGTACTGTAATAAATAGGAATAAATTTCGATCTTATTGTTGTTCATGAAATATGTCTAGGTATAATGCCACTCAAATAAGACACTATACAACTGACTCAAATCCACATTGTGAGCACTCACTGACTATTCACTAGGATTATGGGAGAAAACTACAAGAGTCTAGTTGCATTACTAATTAAATGGTCATAAATACGTGGTGGGTGTTCACATATTTATAGGCACATATAAGCATTGCATCTACGGGGATGCATTAACAAATTTAGTTGTGTTAATGGGGATGTGTCGATGGGCTTGTGTTAACAAGGCTGCATTGATAGGGATGTATTGACATAGCTTAGTTATAGCATATGCGATATCACATCTATGATATAGCAGATGTGATATAGCATCTATGATGTAGCAAACAACTGAGATGCACTGACAAGGATGCTACAACATAGATGTAGCATTTACTATATAACATCAACGATATAGCATCTACGATATCTTAGCCAACTAATATACTTGAAAAAATAATCCTTCATGATATCCCCATGACTTAGCTACTTAACATATTAGATCTCATTAATACACCTTGGATTGAACCTAGGACTTACACAACTACAAACTACATGTTCTAACCAATTATGCAATATAACAAATGATGGATGACTTGGTTGGCTATTTTTTTGTTGGATAATGGTTATAATATTGTAATATAGGTACACCCTAACATATATAGTATAATTAGAACTTTATACTTGAGCATTGCCTACTAGAATCAAACCTATTTCTTGTTGCTTTCAAATTATTAAGCACCTAAGAAGTTGTAATTCTAAGTCACATTTTTTAAAAAGGTTATCACTCAAAGGCTCAATGCTCATTCCATCAAGCAAGATCTAAAAAGGCTTAATATAAAATTGAGTCACACTTTTAATAGTTCATATTCTAGTTATGTTCTATAAAAGTATTATGTTAGCTATATGTCTTAGGAGGGTTACTGATAAGTGGTAAAGTAGAGCCTATGCCTAACTATTTAAATCACAAGCATTGTGAGTGAATTGATTGTTATCCATGGATGGACTAAATGTGACATCTTGATGGTTGATACATGATCATTAATCATTGTCTTTCCACTTGAGTTAGTTGTGGCCAAAGTGTATGATTTAACTCAAAGTAAGGCAGATGTTATGATATTATTCAACTTAAAAAAACTAAAGTAAAACATAGAAATTGAATATTAATTATAATGAAGCAATAGAAAGTAAATCCTAATTGATGAGAGGAAAGTAGATCCTATGCCCAACCATATGAACCACGAGTGATTACACATGATTCGATCAAATTCCAAGGACATCTAGGTTTCTTCATATATTGTTCTAGGAGGTGAATCAACTATTGCAATCATTGTTTTCCCAGCTATACTTGTGAGTATAAGGGTATAGTTAAGTATAACTGAGGCATATGATTTTTATCATTTTTTATCTTTTTATGTTCTAAGTCACCTAAGAATGAACAATAAATAATAATGTAATTAATTGCTAAATTAATCTAACCAACTAACACTTAACTAATCCTAACATAAGCATTCATTCCCACTTGCCATACACATCTTGAACATGTATAATGCTATTGGATTACCAAACATTAAGCGTTACTAGGATTACCAAGCATTACACGTATGCTCAAAATGGTTGTACTTANCCTAGGATTACCAAGCATTACACGTATGCTCAAAATGGTTGTACTTATGTTTACTATTTAATTTATCTTGATTAATTACTTTAATTACTTAAAACATTAAAGGAAATTGCTTAAAATATTAAATGCTCATAGAAATAATTAATCTAGTGCAAGTGCTATAAGGTTTGGTTAGGAAGCTTTTCTTTATTACCACACACACTAAAGTGCTTAGGTACAACAATGCTAGAATAAAGATTCATACACTCTTTGAATCCTACTATAGGCACTTAGAAAATATTGTAACTTCAAATGAGAAAATTAAATGATATTTGCTACAACTATGAAGTTTGATGCCATAAATGTAGTGGAAGTCACACATTTATAGGCAGAAATAGGGTGCCTCATCGATGGGTACATGTCAATGAGTTAACCCTACATCGACGGGATCGTGTCAACAACATCCCATCAATGTGGCCAAACCATTTGACTTATCATACCCCCACAACTAAATAAAAACTCACCCTTGAGTTCTTTACAAAATTTGGGAAGGTAAGGGATTATTAACTGACAAAAAAAAACACACAAACAATACAAAAAAAATTAAGTGCCTGAGTGTATGATTTTACAATGATTACAAAATTTTAGTATTTGTGAAAAAAAATTGAACAGTAGGATAAAATTGACAAGCATAATTCCTCTGATGAGGTGAAGATGATGAAGAAGATCAAAAAATCCTAGGTGGTAGAGGCTCCCATGGCTTCAAAGGACCTTCTCTTGCTTTAGTTGCATGTAGTGGTTGAGGCAGTTGTGGTTGTCCTACGGTAGCTGCAACTTCAAGTGGAAGACGAAAGGCATCCAACAATTCCTTCATCTTCTCCTCCTTACTCCAAGGATCATTCACAGTTCACACTGCATCTCCAATGTGGGATGGAATGGAAATATCCCATGGACAGGGCATTATAAGGAACATCTCCTTAACATTCATGAACCAGGCAGCAAACTATTCATGTTTGATATCAAATGCTTTAAGTGCATCATGCAACTCCTAGTAATCATTTACCCACTTGGCCAAGTTCTTAGTAGTTGATCATTGATTAGTGAACTTCACTTTGAGAAACTTGAGTTCAACATAGACAATCTCAAGCTTCAGCTTGGTGTCTTTGTGATGCTTGAACTCTACCTTGTACAAGAAGTATGAGCTAGCCAATTGTTTCTCCAATTCTAGTTGTAGCCTATCAGTAATCAACATCACTAGACTTTTATAATAAAAATTGGGAAGCTCCATTTACTTTATCATCTCTTCGATCTACATCTCTTTCATGTGAATCTTTACTTTCTTATAGTCATTGAGCCCATTAACATAGGTTGCTAGACATCACCTCCTTCCTTGAGTTGGTCTAGTAACTCCTTGTGTTAGGATGCATTTAATCTACCACTAAGGGTTCATGTAGATGTTTACACATCTTTGAGTGCATAAAAATTTGGTACAAACATTGCAGGTGCATTCAAAGCTTTGACGATTCTGTTAGCAACTATTTTTGCTACTATCTCCTATCCATGGTGTTGCATCACCAAGATAATTGCCCCCTTGTCCTCCTCTAGATGCACCAAAAAAGTAGCAGCATTCTCAGAGATTTCCTGGAATTGTTGTTACTAAGAGAGAGATAACATTATCTCTCGAGTACTACGATTTGATCTTGTATACAGCTACATTCTTTGGGATAAGAAAATTGGCCCACCTCCTTCCATTTGGCTTATGGTTTGATCCAGTTCATTAAGGTGGCTCATTGCTAGGTAATACATAGATGGATCACCACCACTTATTCTTGCTCGCTACTTCTACTCACACAAGAGCTGCTCTTAGATCTCATGCATGCACTCAAGAGTAGTGTGGGACTCTAATGTTGTTTTGTGAGTAGGTGGTGGAGTGGTGGTTATTGCTCCTCTTCTAGAATAACTTTGGTAGGAACTTTTTCCTTCATCATTTCGACCTAGGAAGTGGATGGAGCATGTCAAACTGCATAATTTGTGTAGCATGTTATTCCTTCCCTCTTGCATAATTTTTGGATGAGACATGGAAAGGGGAGTGTCTTTCTTTCATGTTCATTTTCTTTAAACTGCTTCTCTATCTCAAGATAGATCAGTTGTGGAAGGTTGACTGAGAATCTACCACTTAGAGTAGTACATGCACGAGTGAAGAAGGTTGTGATCTTGGTTGGCCTCATTATGGGATTGAGGTGGAAGGTTGCAATCTTGAAATATGCTCATTCCACCATGGTTAGTGCATTGAACTCCTTGCGGTCAACTCCATAACACCACTATGTTTATTCTTTCTTAACGTGAGGATCTTCCTACATTAGGATCTCTACAAGATTTGTCCCAGTTTCTGGTAAACCAAGGGTCTCTACAATGGCTTTCATCAAGTAGGACATTGAAATGTCCTTGATCTTGATTGTTGAATAGGCCTACTAATTATTTCAAAACAAGTATGTTTCTCCCATGTACCACTCCCCACTAAAAGTGATTATGGACCATATGGGAGAGTTCTACAGTTGAATTTTGACTTTTGGCAATGTGAACTCTAAGAAAAATCCAAAGTTTAATTCTTAGAGCATTAATTTTTGGACCTCCTTGTTTGCAATCTACTTAAGGCAAGCCTCCATTAAGGAAACCTCAAGGTTTGATCTGGGTTCAAGTGCCTCATCATGGTGAGACTATTCTGTTGTAGCCACTTCCTTGGGAATTTATTGGACAGATTGCACTTCGAGCTCCTCCCAAAGAGGTTCCGTTGCATGGGTCTTTGCTTGTTCATGGGGTTGTTCTTGGCCCCTTGCCATTCTTGGTTATTTATCCCTTGGTTGGGATAGTCCTCCTTCCTACACACGCTTTCCTTTAGGTGCCATCTATTGTCACAACATAACCAAGGATTAACATTTGATGTGTAACTTATAACATATAAGTACCTTTCTCATTGGGCAATTACACTTAGCTAAGTTTTAGCCATGGTAGATTGATTATTTTATTATTATTTTAATGATTTTTAACTTAGAATGTTATTGGAGCTTGTTGGAAGCGTTTAACTTTTATAATTTGATGTTTTCATGTTGGTTTCTTAGTTAAACCTTTGTGGGAATTAGAAAAATTCCAAAAAATTTTCTATCAAAAACTAAAGCTTGGTGGCCTCCATGAAAAAAAGCTTAACTCTAGTAGCTACAAGGTGAAAGAATGGAGTGAATTGGACAAACCATTAGGAAGTTATGGCTCTTGGAAGGCTTTGGGCTCTAGAAAATTCAAAAAATCCCCCCTCATTTATGAGCCAATGCAAAAAATTCTTAAGTGTTCATGCGTATATATAGAATTTTTTCCTTACATCGATGGGGTCTCGTCAATGGGTGGGATGTGTATATGGGGTTCTATCGATAGAGTTGTTCCATAAAATTTTTTCACTTAAAATATTTCAAAAAATACGAGTTTTGGCATGAAATTGGGATCTATGGACAACAAAAAAAGCTATGAACATGATAAAATGCTAGAAGAGGGCTTGGAAATTCACAAAATTGGAGAATTTAATGGGATAATGAAATTTTATTAGAGAAAATGCGTTAAGGAGTGCACAGTTGGATGCAATCAATGGGGCACATGAAAGATTTGACTGTGAAAATTTCTAAGGATAAGGACTTAACTAACCAAACTAAGAGATATGCAAGTGGGCCCTCCCCATAGCAAGCTCATGTCCTTTTTTCCCTTGCTTATCCTCAAACCAAGAAGTCTATGGGCCCCATAGTTAATTAATGGTTATGAAAAGTTAAGGACCAAATCTGGAAGAATCTACCTTAGAATTCTAACACATCAAACTAAGACATTGAACAAGACATGGAAACTTGGTAGTGAGGTGAGTTAGGCAAAGCTTCGATGGATGAGAAAGAAGGTGGAATGAAGTTCCTTATTGTGGTTACATGAAGTCCCTTGTGGATCTTATGGTTAAATGACACAATAAAGTCCAGCCTTAGTTAAGATGAAAATCAACCACTTTCAATGACTTTGCATCACCACTCAAAGACCAGTCCACCCTCTCAAGACACAACAATGCTCCCAAGAATCAACCATTGTTCCTTATTTGAGAAAAAAAGAGAAGTAGGATGTGAGAAAGGGCCTTGGTTAGAGTGGACCTTGAGGCATTGGTAACATGTATTTCTAGTTCTATAACCAGTGCTTATAGCCCATTATTTAGTCTAATGGGTGTGGTTTGAATTTTTATCATGTTTGCTTTTTTTTTTTTTTGAATTTTATGTTTTTATGGATTTTTGGATGGAAACCACACCATGCAAAGACTTATTAACTTCTTGTTATTGGTCAACATGGAATGGTAAGAAATCCATAAAAACACTCATGCACTGAAGTAGAAAGGTACAAAGAGTGTTGAATCCCCTTGAAGTCACATCCTTTTCAAATCTTTGAATCTTTTCCAAGTTTGGAAACTATCAAGGTCACAAGTTTGTTAACATTTTATTAATGGAAAAGGGACCTCATATTCCCAAAATAAAGAAGGCCATAAAGTTAGTGGATGGGTGGATGATGTGGACTCACTACCCATTCCATGAAAAAAAAACCATGTCTTATTCATCAGTTATCAAAATTCAAAAATAGAAACTAAACATTTAATAATCAAAGACATTAAGTATAAACCACCATTAGCAACAGTTGTAACATCACTATGTCTTATTGGCAACAAAGCACTTTAATAGAAAACAAGAAAAATTCACACAAAAAATAAAGTAGAAAATAAAAGAAATTGTAAAATATTCAAGAAATATAAAATGTACTAATGATGTAAAATAAAAAATGGAAAAAAAGTGTAAAAATAACAAATTGTAAAACAAATAAGTTTAAAAATTGAAGAACCATTTTAATATTAGCACGGATTGCCATCTCCCCCATGACTGAGTTAAAAGGAGGATATTTGAAAAATCGAGTGAGGTTGTCCATATGAGGAAGCGTTGCTTGCATTGGCTTGCTTTGGCTCATGGAAAGGTTTTACTTGTTGCATGTTCACCAGTTGCTTTTTGTTTGGGCTCTTAGGTTTATAGATTAACATGGTCTTAGAAAGAAAGGTTTCATAAATGTTGTAAGGCCCTTCCCACAATGTTTGGAACTTGGTTAGTTGTGGCATATGTGTGGGGTTCTAGTAGAGAACATTATCTTCAGGTTGAAATTTTACTTTTCTTATTCTAATGTCATGGTGTTTTTTGTTGAATGCCTTATGCACTTAATTCAAGGGTAGGGCCACTAATTGATTTTCATCTAGCATGTTAAGGTTGATCAATGTTTTTTTTGGTGCTAGGCTTAAGTCAATGTCAAGGTCATAGCCTATAGGAAGTTTTCATGTTGAGGGGTATGCTAAGAGGGCATCATTAAGTTTTGTGCTCTAGTCTCTCCAATATCTGCTAATTGTTTTCATTAAGGTTTTTGTGATCTCCCTATTTATCACCTCTGCTTGACCATTGGCTTGGATGGTGGTAGGGTGTTGTTAGTTTATGTTCGACCCCCAAGTGTTGCATGAGCTTGCCAAAGGTAACACATGTAAAATGAGTACCATTATTAGAAATTAGTGCACATGACACTCCAAACCTATTTTTCACATTTTGTTGTACAAACCAAGTAGTAGTAGAACATGTATAGTTGGTGATGGCTATTGCTTCTACCCATTTTGTACAATATTCAACAACAACTATTATGTATGCCTTTCCATTTGACATGGGTATGATGGGATCCATGAAGTTTATGCACCAGATGTCAAAGGATTCTAGTGGTTGGATCCACTGCTAAGGTCCCTTGATTTGAGCAGTCATCCCACAATCTTATTGACAACATCCACAAGAGTGGACAAAGCGGTGGGCATCATGGAAGAGTGTTGGCCAATAATACCTTGCCGTTAGGATCTTAATGGTTCATGCATCTCCCTACATAAGTGGCCCCCACAAGGACCCTTATGAGTGTCTTGGAGAACATGTAGTTAATTAGCATCAGGAACACACTGACAAGCTAGGTCATCGATGCATAGCTTGTAAAGATGTTCATGAATCTCCATGAAGCATTTGGGACTAATGAAGAAACTATTTTTTGTTATAGTGGTCTAACTGTTGTGGCATCTCTTGAGTGAGAAGATAAGTGAGGATTCCATCATACCATGTAGGTTCAACGTGCACTTGTTCATTTATCACACCGAAAAAGAGGAGTTTATTAGGAAATTAATCAGAGAGTAGGCTCTTCTTCTCTTTGTTATCTCATCATAACTAAGATGAGTAATCAACGACCACATTCTTAGTTTCCTTTTGATCTACCATAGTGAGATCGAACTCTTGTAAGATCACAAGTCATCATATGAAATGAGGGCTCACCGTTGGTTCGTTTATGAGGAAGTGAATGGCACTATGATCTATGTGCACAAACACCTTGTATCCAAGCACATAGTGCCTGAATTTCTCCAAGGCATACACTACTTCCATCAAATCTTTTTATATTGTGGTGTAGTTAAGTTGTGTACCCACAATTATTTAGCTTACATAGTGAATGTAGTATGGATGTTTCTGATCGTCCAACTATGTAAGCACAACTTCCAAGGCATAGTTCGATAGGTCTATCATGATGTGAAATGGATAGGATCAATCAGGTGCTTATAGAATTGGAGTTTCTACAAGCTTCTATTTGAGTTGCTAGAATGCCTTTTTGCATTCCTTGGTTCATATGAATGAATCATTCTTCTTTGTAAGCTCAACCAACAATTTCGCGATCTTAGAGAAATTCTCTATGAATTGCCTCTAGTAGCTAGTGTGTCCAAGGAATGACCAAACATTTTAACTAGTTTCAATTGACGAGTTATTCCTTGGATGATCCTAATCTTTTCAAAGTTCACCTCAATCCTTGAGAAAATTTATGCCCCAAAATAATGTCCTCCTGAACTATTAGATGGTTCTTTTTCCAATTAAGCTAAAGATTGGTCTCCATGCACATTCTCAGTACTTGCTCAAGGTATTCTAGATCCTATTAAAACATAGCACCAGAGGTGGAGAATTCATCCATGAAGACTTCCATCTTGTTATTAATTTGCTACTAAAAATGCTAAGGACAAGGTATTGGAAGGTTGCATGGGCATTACACATACCAAATGGCATCTTTCTATATGCAAAAGTCCCATGGGAACTTGTGAATGTAGTTTTGGCCTGATCTTCTGATGCGATTTGAATTTGGTTATAGCCACTATAATAATCCAGAAAGTTGTAGAAACAATGCCTAGAAATGGTGTCTAACAACTAGTCCACAAATGGCAATGGAAAATGGTCTTTGTAGGTTGTCATGTTCAATAGCCTAAAATCAATACACATCCTCCACTTTGGCACGATTACAAGTGGGTTAATCCACTTGCTATTTGCTATTGGATAGATGAACCCTACCTTGAGGAGTTGTTCAATTTACTCTTTGATGATCTACTTCAACTTGGGGTTTAGCCATTGCTATGGCTATGTCTTTGGCTTGATGGAAGGATCAGTATAAATGCAATGCTAACATATCCGAGAATCAATCCCAATGAATTTAGGATATGACCAAGCAAAGATTGTTGGCCATTTGTTAACCACATTCAGCAACTTCTCTTTTTTCTCAGGAGTAAGGTTGACATTGATTATCACCAACTTATCATTTTTTAGAAATACATACTTCATGCTGGCAAGTAGAGTTTTCAAATTTAAAGGCTCTTGCTTAAAATTCCTAGGGATTTCCAACTCTCCCCAATAAGTGTCATCAAGCTCATCATTAGAAAGTTGGTGATGAACTTGCTCCAGTTCATACATGCCTACAACATAGGCACTAGTTAAGCTCTTAGTGGATTCCTTGCAAAGTGTGTTGTTTCTAGGATCAACTATCAGTCACTCGGTGCCCTCCTATTTTATGGCTACTACGTACAAGCACCTTTGAATTTCAAATTCATCTACACAATTTCTACATGCTATGATTGATGTGCTTTTGATAGACCATAATTTTTGCACATAGTTGCACCCTATATCATTGTATGTGATGCATGAAACTCCCTTCTTCTTGATCTTTCCAAATGCATTTTCCTCAAAAATTTCCAGGGAAAGATCTCTGATTCCCAAGCATCATCAATAGTGCTTAGCCAAGCCCTTCCCTTGATGATTGGGGAGTCCTCCTTGCAATTGTCAACACGAATCCCTAGGAAATTGATAGGATAAGACCACCCAAAAATAGTGCTCACAATGTCCTTCACTAATCCTAAGGGAATAGTGATGGACTAATTTGCCAACTCAAGATGAATGTTACTCTTCTTGAGTGGAGGTAGGTTCTAGGCTTTGTACATCTTATGAGAAATTAGATTGACAGCAAAACCTTAATCCAAAAGAGCTTTCCAAGGCTCATTCCTGACAATTTCAAGGTAAATGAGGGAGCTTCCAATATTAGATAGTTTCCTAGGAAGGTGGCCAACTTTGACCCAATCAGTTATAGCATGGGTTAGCATGATGGTATGCACTTTGGAAGGTGTTTGGTTTGAAGGGGACTCAAGTGGATTGGATGCAGAGGATGAGGAAGAAGTAGGGTTATCAACTGCATGGATCTATAAGGGCTTTGTAGGATTGTAAGTTAACAGCCTTGGTAACATAACGTTGCTACGGTTGGGCTAGAATTTCTCCTTGCATGGAAGAAGTAGGTGGTAATTGGGTTGAGGACCGAGAGACATGATTAGAAGGATGAGGAGGGTAATAAGGATATAGGAACTTCCCTTTGAAAAATGGAGAATGAGCTATGTAGTACTCTCGAGGGTAGTAGTGATGCTAGAATGAGGCATGATTGAAAGAGTCAAGTAGAGACCTAGATTGCTAAAAATGTACCCATATGTATTATGCTATTTGTAAGGGTACTACTACCTAGGTGGTAGCATCCCCCGTAGCTATGGATGCTACCATTGATGATAATACTTATGTCGTTGTGGCGGAGCTTCACTTGGGTAATAAGCTTGTTTTTGTTGGTGGAACTGCTTGGGATTGCCTTGAGGATAAGACAATCTTCTAGGTGCTTTCCTTTTTGCCAATCTAGGATTTAGAGTATACACCCCAGATTCCTGCAAGTGTGATAAAATAGGGCAACATACCTTAGGATGTTCATATTGGTAGATGTCACATATACCATCATCATCTGATTCAAACTCCACAAACTCTTCTATGATAGTAGCTTTGCCCTTACCCATTTGGTGGACATCTTTAGCTTCCTTTCTTCTTCTGCAATCATGATCATTACTTTGCTCTTTAGATTCCTCTACAATTTTTAGAGCTATTTGGAACTTTTCATCCAACAAGTTCCACATTTTATCTACCTTAGCTAAAATTTCAAAGATAGATTTCTAGATCAGCAAGGTTTTTTGCTACACCACTTCATCAAGTTGTGTCTCCTCCTCATTGTCAATAAATAGAAATTTTCTTTTTTTTGATGGAAGGGTCCCAATTGTACTCCTCAACATTTCCCCTCTTTCTAAGCTCTACTTATTCTTTTGCAACTTGCTTAATGAGCCTTTGGATTTGATGGGCTTTTAGTTCTAACACTCTCCCTTGGGCATAGATCCCAAGTGTTCTCTGTGTTTCTAATTAGAGCCCATTTATGATATGGAAAAGTTGCTTCCTTTAATAATAACCATGGCCAGGACATCTGTGTAAGAGAGAATAATACCAACCCATGGCTGCATCCAAGGGTTGATGTGTTCCTTGTCACCATTCTTGGATCTACTTTCTCAAGTTGGACACTGAAGAGTACATCTGATATTTGTCATTAAACTGCTCAAGCATTATACTTTGTATATGAATTGATTTCAAGTTCAAAGAGCAGTACTAACTTTCTTCTTATTTTATGAGTGTCTTGGGAAATAGCTTAATTTTTTGCCAATCATTCTCTATGTTTTACAAGGCATAAGCATCGTGAAAGGTATGTAGATGATTCTACAGATCTGAATTATATCCCCCTTCAAACTTGGAGATATTTTTTATATCCAATTGTTTTATTCAACTATCTTTCACATGCCTTGATGGAATTCTAAATACCTCTATGATGTTTAGCATGTTTTGAGTTGCAAGCAAAGGCTCATCATAGTCATGGCCTTTGTGATGGCCATGGTGCCTATGATGCCCTCTACTACCCCTTCTTTCATGATGGTGGATCTCCCTTGAATGCCCATGCCTTTGATCTCGATCATCTTGGTGGGCTTTATGATCATGATCATTTTTGTTCCTCCAATTACCTCTATCATAATCATGCTCTTTACAACTTCGATTGAAGCTTAAGCAAGAAGAGGATGATGAAGGTGAAGAGGAAGGAGGACTAGCACTACAGTGCATGCCACCTCCTCTTTAATGGTTATGACCACGATCATCATCATGATTCTTTTTCTTGCCCCTGCCATGACTCCCATGTTTGGATCCCCCATGATCATGGGATCAATTCTTGCCTAAATCAGGATTGTTTACAATGGACTGGTTCAAGCCCCCTTTACCGAAATCAAGGGGAGGACAGTCTATGTGTTGAGAATCCTTACAAAGGGGATCCTCATCATCCTTTTGGTTCAACAAGAATAAGGGATTATTGAACTGTTTCACCTTCACAGCTTCATAGAATTTCTCTTGTTGTTAATCTCTTTTCTGTTGTATTTTAGTGGGACAATAGTCTCGATATTCATGTTCTTGTACAACATATTCATCATTGAGATCTTGGATGCCCAACCTCTTGAGAGTTTGACACAGCATCCCAGGAACTGATTGGTCAAGTGGAAACACAATGTTGCCCTCCATGTCTCTCCACCATAGCTATTCATCTTGATGCAGAATGAAGGTGAAATTGGGCACTGAATCATCTAGATGAGTAAATATCACTTTTCATTCTTGGGGCACTTGCTATTTTGATCTGTCGCACCTATGAGAAGAAGACATTTTGGATTAAAAGAAAAATGTAGTGTGTTTTTTTACAGGTTTTGTTATTAGTTAGAATGATTACGACTTTAAGGTTTGATCCAATGATGTGAAGGATTTTCACCAAGTCCTAAAACTGCACGAAGTTGACTAAAAGTCCCTGGCAATGGTACCAATGATGAGTGACAAGTAAATCCTACACCCAACTATATGAATCACAAGTGGTTATGCATGATTCGATCAAATTCCAAGGACTTCTAGGTTTCTTCATATACTAGTCTAGGAGGTGAATTAACTATTGCAATCATTGTCTTCCCAGTTACACTTGTGAGTACAAGGGTATGGCTAAGTATAATCGAGGCATATGATTTTTATCATTTTTTATCTTTTTATGTTCTAAGTCACCTAAGAATGAAGAATAAAGAAGAAGGTACTTAATTGCTAAATTAATCTAACAAACTAACACTTAACTAATTATAACATAAGCATCCATTGCCACTTGCTATACACATCTTGAACACATATAACGCTACTGGGTTACCAAACATTAAGTGTTACTAGGATTACCAAGCGTTACATGTATGCTTGAAGTGGTTGTACTTATGTTTACTATTTAATTTATCTTAGTTAATTAATTAAAACACTAAAGGACATTGCTTAAAATATTAAATGCTCAAAGAAATAATTAATCTAGTCCAAGTGCTACACGGTTTGATTAGAAAGCTCATCTTTATTTCCACACACACTGAAGTGCTCTAGTATAACAGTGCTAAAATAAAGATCCGTACACTATTTGACTCCTACTGTGGGCCCTTAGAAAATATTCTAACTTTCAAATGAGAAAACTACAAGAGATTCACTACAACTATGAAATCTAATGTGACAAATATAGTGGAAGGCACACATTTATAGGTGAAAAAAGATGCCTTGTCGATAGGTACACATCAATGGGTCAAATCCTACGTCGATGGGATCTCATCCATGAGATCCCGCCAACAAGGTCCCGTCATTGGCATCTCGTTGATGGGGCCAAACCATGCAACTCATCACTAACTAACCTAATTTATCACCAAATTTATAGTCATCCATCAACTTGATTTCATAGTCATATTTTTATAGTGCCTCTAGGTAGCACAAATCATACCATATCCTTAGAATCAAACCTATAATTTATAGACCATAGGCAACATACTAGAAGTGAGCTATACCTCATGAATATAAATATCAAAGTAAATAAAGAGGTGTTAGCCTAGTGGTAAGATTCTTAATTTGAAAGCTTCAAGTTATAGGTTTAATGTTGATGGGAAATGCTAAGTTATAAAGTTCTAATTTGACTATTTGTATTAGGAGTAAATATTGTTAAAAAATTTTCAAGTTCAATGTTCCCCCATCCCCATTGATGAGTGGCAAGATACCCCTACACTCAACCATACGAATACAAGTGTTCATAAGTGATTCGGTCAAACTCCACAGACAGACTAGTTGTGGTATCTAGATAGTTACACATTGATCATAGTTTGCTGTCTTCCCACCTGAACTAGTATTCACTTATCATGTATGGTTTAGTCCAGAGTGAGGTGTATGATATGATCCTAAATTGGTGCTGCTCCTAGAGACAATGGAAAATAATCTTGTTGTAAGCTAATAGGCAATGAGAAGCAAAAATCTAAACTAGCCTAAGTGTGATGAGCATCTATCCTTAATCATCCGTGCGCATCTTGGACCTCATGTACTACTTTTGGGATTACCAAGCACACATTACTTAAGCACTCCTAAATATGCTACTGGGTTACCAAGTAGTTACACTTCAATGTTCATGATGAAGTCGTACTCATTCTGCATTTAATAATAGGAATAGTCAATGACGATAAAGAAATATTAAGTAAGAAAATGATAAATAAAAATAACAATTAAACAATTAAAACTAAGTGAATGTTGCAATGATGGATTAATCTCGATCTTTATTGCCAATCATGTGCATGTCCAAGTACGTCACACTCGAATAAAGGTTCCATACAATTACAATCATCACACTGCGAGCATCCATTTGGGAAAGACTTGAAATGAATTAAAAACTGACAAAAAGATCCTATCCTAATACTGACTGAATTACCCCTTTTTTCTTGTGCACTTGAATGTGGTATTTATAGGCTTACACACGACCCACGATATTGTGTATTCAATATTGTTATCCAGGCTACGATATCGCGTACCTGATATCAAGGATCCAATATCGGGTCCTGGAAAATCATGATTCATCATACCCCCATGACTGAATGAAAACTCATCCTCAAGTCAAACAAAATGAGAACAAGTTCAATTGATTACATAATGGATAGGTATGGGATTATTGGCTAACTAGGAATTTATTTATGCCACAGTGGAGAATTGAACACAACAAAATTGGGACACAGACATAGAATTACAAAAAGATAACATTTTGTTGGAACTCATGTGGTTCCTGGTGGTGGTGGTTCCTCCATGTGTCTCTTCCCCTTATCTTGTACTCTAGGTTTTGGAAATTGATGTCTCTGAAGGAATGCCTAGAGCTTTTCTTCCTCGGTTCGGGGATCTTGTGCCATCCATGCTGATGTTCCAATGTTTGATGGAGTCGATAGCTCCCATGGACATAGTAGTTGCAGAAACATTTGGTTGGCCTTAACATACCAAGCCATAAATAGCTGTCTCTCCTCTTCATAGGCTCTAGCTTTGTCCTTGTATTCTTGTTAATCCATGAGCCATCGAGCCAAATCTATTGTGACATCCTTTTATCCTTAGTAGCTAGTCTTGACCACCTCTAATTTAGAATTCTCAACTTCTAATTTTTGTAGCGTCTTCTTATGCTCAGCAAATTCTGTTTCATACTTTTCCTAGGTGGTTGCTACCTGCTTTTCCAATTGTATCCTCAGGCATCCTACTGTCAACATGGCCAAGTTGGCATATCACAAGTTTGTCAACTCCATGTACTCCGTAAGGTCTTGTATCTACAGGTCCTGATTTTTTAGTTTAGCTTGGTGGGCGAAGGCATAAGTATCCAATATGGCCCGCCAATTAGTGTTTTGAGCACTGAGAGCGTTAATATGGGCTTTGGCCATATGGATTTTTTTTCTATCACCTATTTGTGCATCCCCACCTGATCTCTGAAGTGCTCTTTGAGCTTCTCATGTCACTTGGCCTCATTCTACTATGCGCTTATTTTAATTGCCATCTTTTGACGGATTGCGTGTACCTCCTCCATTAAGAGTGTTCTATTTTCTCTAGCCAAGTGACTCATATCCTAGTTGACCCTTATTAATTGTTCCTGCAATTGCTAAAAATTTTCTTTGAGAACATTCTTTTGTTTTTCCACTATAGTCAACCAGAGATTGTTAGCGGTAAGCTATTTATTTTCCTCTTGTAAGGCCTTCAGTGCTTTGGCATGTGCATATGTTTAACCTTATGCCTTGGAAGTATTCCAATCAGCCTTCTCTTTTTCCTCCACCACTCTTTTATTCTCTACTAGTAATTTATTCAATTAATCTATCTGGAAGGATTCTAGCTGGTTTGCAGGGATGAATTAAGATGGATCCTATTGTGTAGCTTATAGGGTGACGAGCTTTTCTTAGAGTCTTTTTAACTCCTCCTCTGCATGCTCGGCTCTAACCTCTACCATGATCAACTTCTCTTTTGTGGAGATGAGGTCTAACTGAGTTGTCATCACATCTTGGGGGATGTCAAATAGGGACATCATCACTTGTCCTATTTGTAGCAATCAATCTTGAACATTCTCAAGCTTCGTAGAAATCATCAAGGGACTAGCCAAAGTTTGAGCATCGCATGCTCCTGTAAAATATGTCAGTGGCACATAAAGGACATTGAATGATTCTTTTATGTGGTCTAAGACCACTTTTGTAGCTTCCACTACATCTTGGTGTTGCAAGACCACTACTATGGCACCTTCATCAATTTCTAATTACACCTAAAAAGATGTAGCATTCTCATAGATCTGTTGTGACCAGTGTGATTCCCATCTTCCTGTTTGGATAGATACCTCATCCCGTGCATGATCAATTGAGACCATGGATCATATGACATCATCAATGACTCTAAAGAGATTGGCCTCATGACAACTTCCCCAACTGACCATTTCAACAATGGCCCTGAGATGGCTCATTGACGATCGATAGTCCTACGGTGGTGGTGGTGGCTGGTCTTATTGGCCTATAATTTGTGTGCTGGGTCCTACTTCTTGTTCTTGCTCAGGCTCTAGTGTCTCACTAGCACTTTTCCTTGGGGTTGGTGGCTTCAATAATTTAGTGAATGAAGCATTTTGGGCCTTTCTGGGGACATCATTGGTGTGCCTTAGAATTCCAGCACGTCGGCACAACTTCTTGATGAGACAGGGAAAGGGTAATGCAAACTTCCCCATCTTATGTTCTTCAAACCACCTCAAAATTTCTATAAGATATAGATGGGGCATTAACCTTGTCCATCAAGATGGCACTTCCTCTAGTCACATATGTGGAAATTCTATTTAACACTTTTGTGGAGAAGATGGGGTAGGTTCTCTCTTCAATGTCAGCTCTCTATATGCTTTATCCTTCTTGTCGTACATCTTTTTCAACCATATCTTCCATGCATCAGCATCAGAGCAGGTGGACAAGTGAGCAACTTTTGGCCCTGTATTCAAAAGATTCAACACTTCTGAAATGACCTTCGTAGAGAAATCAACAGAGATACCAGCAATGTCAATGGTGGTACCTTCTTCTTTATTGTGCCAAAATTGGTACGTCTCTCCCAGGTACCAATCACCACTTTCAGAGAGAAACTCAGTGAGCAAACTCAGTGGGGACCCTTTAAGTTGGTCTTTGACTACTTCAAGAGCAAACTCAGTGAAACGTCCAAAGTTAAGTTCCATTATCACAGCTGTTGACGTGGACCTTTCGTGAATTGCCTGAACACATTCCAGAGGCAACGTGAGATGTTGTCCTTGTTTAGGTATTCCACTATCTCCTCCTTCAACATGTCCTAATTGCACAATAACAAGAGGTTCCTGATGGATGCTAAATGATTGCGCCTCCTATTTTGTGTGTTCCTCAAGAGATGCCTAGCCTCTGCCTCTCCTTGGCCGTTTGGATGCACCCTGAGAGAGTCCTCCTTGTTGTTTGCTTTTAGGGGCAATTTGCAATCACACAAAATGATTATTAGTAAGGCTATTTAAAAAATTTTATTTATACCTTACTCCTTGCCTTAATGGATTCATTTTTTGCTCAATGTGATTCAGAGTTAGAGATTTTCATGGAAATTCCCCTAAAATTTTTGATATTGGACCCTAGTTTGATTAGGTGATTCCAAAAAATAATTTTCATGATTTGGGTAAAGAGATAAGAATAATTTGGCAATCATTTTAAACAATTCTAAGGTCACTTTCCCTTATGATATCCTTTGCGAAATGACAAAATTCAAAAAAATGATGTGCAAATTGGAACATACCCTTTCCCCACGACTAAGTTAAACACTCCAAGTTTAGGCTGGTTCAAGTGGTACGAGAATTGTAGCATAAATGAGTAAGTTATAGATGTTTGAATGGTGGGTGCGCAAGCTTGACAATTTATGGAAGAAAATTTCAACAACTCCCCTTGCATGAACAATGAAGAATGATGTTGACATGCATGGGTGGTCCATATATATACTATTTATAGGTGTGATATCGTGTACTCGATAGCATAGACTTGATATCATGTCGGAGTTGATATCGGGTACTCGATATTGTGATCCTTTTGAAATAGGGTACTTGGAAAAATTAATAAATTTTTGAATTTCCAAGGCCAAAAATAAAGGATTTAAGGTTGAGATGAAAGATCGAGGGTAACTTGTAAAAAGAGCTAAAGGCACCAAGAGTGTAATGAGGTGGAATGTAAAAATGAAATTGATGAATAAGATGAGGAAAAAGGACATGTAGTGGTGCATAGAAATGTTTGAATTAGAACGATGATAAAGGAAAGAATAATGTTGGCAATGTAGTACTTGGAGGGTATAAAATGATGTGATGATGATATGTAATGAGTGCAAATTACAAAGGTTACGCAAGTGGGTCCTCCCCAAAGCAAGTTCCTATCTATGATGCCCTTACGTAACCACACCTGAAAATGTTCATAGGCACTAAAATGGTTAAATGTAATCCACACCAGTTCCACAAAACACACATGTAGATACCACCGTGATGAGGTATGAATTCAATGCTACACAAGACATGGGTCACACATACATGAATAGCGAGATGAGGCGAAATGTAGAAGGGATTGCAGAGATTGGGACATGAGGTAACTAACCCAAGGCATGATGAATCCTAAGTGTAGGGCATGATTAATGTGTCATTAGCCCATCACTCCAAAATCAAGACCAAGTCCATTCCCGTGATCAATGACATCTCATTGTTTCATCCATTGATGGACAACCAGAAGAGCACCATGATAGCAAGGTGTACAATCACTTGGCATTTTATCCAAGGGAGGAGTGATTTGAAATTTCTCTGTGGCACACACATTTTTTTGATCTTTCTTTGTTTTCTTCTTTTTCTTTTTGAAGTGGCTTTGGCACTATGTTCTTTTCAACAGTGAACCAGGGAAGCCACCAACCTTCAAGCATGGGTGCATGTCTTTCTAGTGGAACCCCCTAGAACAACATTGAGTTTCTTTATTGAGTGCCTTTATTACTCTTACTCCCATTTTTCATTAGATCTATAGGATCTTAGTACAACTAGGCTACATGATAGCACCTACATATGTTACCAAGAAGAATCCACAAGTCCCCTTGATGTTACACCCTAGCCATTCCCTCTTAGTCCATCATTTTTCGCTCTGGACATAATGAGCACAAAATTAGTTTTAAGTTTTCATAATGACAAGAATATCATCATACCAAGAGTAGAACCTCTTATCAATAGAATGGGTGGGTGGATGTTGTGGGCTCGTTGTCCAAATAATTAGTTGAGACTGGATAGCATAGAACAACACCTTAACCAATGGGTCACATGAGTATTTTATTTACCAATGAGATTACCCTAAAAAAGATAAAATAATAAAATAATAAATAAAAATATATATAAAAAAATTGAAATATGAAAAACCAGAAAAAAATTGTAAAATTAAAGAAAAGAAAAAATATTTATTAATTTTGCTTGTTAGAATGGAGGATATCCCCCATAACTAAAGTTTTGATCATGGTGAGAATTAATAAATGGAAGGTTGGGATCCATGCATTTTGGAAATATTGGGAAATATGATTCCACCTCCTTGAGGTGAGTTGATTTCTCTTCTTCATGATCATGGACCTTTGCTAATTTAAGAACTTGGTCTTGTTGAGAGCTTTCAACATTCTTCCATTTAGCCATTTCTCCTTCTTCTTTTGCTACCCGCTTAATAAGCTCTTGGAATTGATGGGTTTGTAGCTCGTGTAGTTAACCTTGAGCATACATCCCTAGGGTTTCCCTTGTTTCATTACGAAGCCCATCCATGATATGGTACATTAGCCTTTTCTTGAAGAACCCATGGCCTGGGCAATTGTCTAACAATGAATAGTATCTTTCTAAGGAGATGTCCAAGGGTTCATGTTGCCCCTATTTCCATTCTTAGATTTGTCTCCTTAAGGTTGATACTCTTGCATAGGTTTGATATCTTTTATTGAAGAGTTCTACCATTGTTGGCCAACATCGGATTGATTTTGGTCTTAAGGACATGTACCATACTTTTGCTTGGCCAATGAGTGTCGTAGGAAAGAGCTTAAGTTTTTGCCACCCATTATCAATATTATTCCATACAAAAGCATCATGGAAGGTGTGTAAATGATGTTGCAGATCTAAATCATAGCCTCTTGAAAACTTAGGGAAGTTGTTTAAATTAAGCTTGGGTAGACGACTTTTCTTACGATGCCTATGGGATATTCAAACAGCCTCTTGTATATGCATTAGGCTTTTAGTGGCCAGCGGGGGTTCATCGTCACTAGGTAGGTTATGAGTTCATGAGCTAGAACGATGTTGTCTTTGGTTATGTACATAGGAGACCTCTACATAAGATTGAGTACTCCAAACTTCATCTTCATCATCATATAATTCGTTGGTTCTCCAATGAATTGCCTTATTAGTTGTTGCATTATCATAGTCTTGTGACAGAGACATTGTTGTAAATTTGTGTGTGACTTATTTACAATTACTTTCTTTCTAAAAGGTATATCATCAAGGCTTCATTATAGCGATCTTGGATGATGTAACTAATCTAAACAACTAGCATTGTCCCTGGCAATGGTGCCAATGATGAGTGGTGAGGTACGCCTACATTGAACCATACGAATACAAGCATTCACGCACGATCTAGTCGAACTCCGCAAATGAACTAGTTGTGGTATCTAGATAGTTATACATTGATTGTAGTTCATTGTCTTCCCACCTAGACTAGTATTCACTTATCATGTATGATTTACTCAAGAGTGAGGTGTATGATGTGATCCTAAACAAATGATGCTCCTAGAGACAATGGAAAATAATCTTGTTGTAAGTTAATAGGCAATGAGAAGAAAAAATCTAAACTAGCCTAAGTGCGATGAGCATCTGTCCTTAATCATCCATGCACATCTTGGACCTCATGTACTACTTTTGGGATTACCAATCACACATTACTTAAGCACTCCTAAATACACTACTCGGTTGTCGAGTAGTTACACTTCAATGTTCGTGATTAAGTCATACTCACTCTGCATTTAACAACAGGAATAGTAAATGATGATAAAGAAATATTAATTAGGAAAAAAATAAATAACAATAACAATTAAACAATTAAAACTAAGTGAATGCTGCAATGATGGAGTAATCTCGATCTTTATTGCCGATCATGTGCGCATCCAAGTATGTCACTGATGAGACGCGATATGCACAAGCCACGATATCGCATCCCCTGTGATATCATGTACGCGATATCGCTTCGTTCCCTGCGATATCGCGTACACGATATCGTGGTCCATCGCCAAATCTATAAATAAGAGGTGGCACTCCCCTCATTTCTCAATCCTAGGCATAAAGTAGTGAAGCTCTGGCGGATTGATCACCCCAGAGATAGAATATTTTCCATGTGCCTGCAGTAGGAGTCCCCCAAGTGAACGGTTCTTTATTCGAGCAGCTTTGTACCTGAATGCAAGTTGTGTACGGC
The DNA here is from genome assembly GCA_015680685.1 of Gnetum montanum. NCBI lineage: Eukaryota > Viridiplantae > Streptophyta > Gnetopsida > Gnetales > Gnetaceae > Gnetum > Gnetum montanum. The sequence goes on from MNCI01008511.1 coordinate 147,200, forward strand.
AATAAAGATGAACTTTGTGGATAAACCTTGTAGTACATGGATAGGTTTATTTAATGTTATTTATTACTTTCCT